>JAPMOR010046209.1:130719-142385 GCA_026543865.1 Argiope aurantia | reverse complement strand
ATGAGATTGCAGAAAAGGAGTTCTTGCGATCAGTACAATGAACACGTAATTCAAGAGAAAGTCATGCGTATGCAAATATCAGGAACAAAACGTCACAGTCGAGGTGAGCGTACGCAACACTACAATAAAAGGAATGACGGAGACGCAATTAAAGCCAATCGCTGCAAGCGCACGTGAGTTAATTCGTGAAATATTGTTAGCAGAAATCACCTGGACGATTTCACACACGTGGAAGAAAGATCGGAAAGTTGGAGGAGGGGCGTAGTGTGACCAGTGTAGCTGAAGAGTTCGGAATCAACAAAAGTGTCGTTTCGCGCGCTTGGAAAGCCTTCCAAACCACAGGTACAGCTGTGAGAAAGGTTGGTGGTGGCCGCCCCAGGAAAACAACTGCAGTGGATGAGCGACATACCGTCCTGCAGGCGAAAAGAACCCGAAACCAGTCAGCAAGCGCCATTCCTCAGCAACTGTGTGCAGCAACGGGGAGTCAAGTGTCGCGTTTTACTGTGTCCAGATGCCTTCACAAAGGTGGGCTATTCGCCCGCCGTCCTGAACGCTGCATCCCTTTGACAGTCTCCCACCGGCGGCACCGTTTAGAGTGGTGCAGGGAGCACAAAAACTGGACATCTCATCAGTGGTGTCTTGTCCTTTTTACAGATGAGAGTCGTTTTAGTGCCACAAGCGATTCCCAACGCCAGTTGATTTGGAGAGAGATAGAGACACGGTTTTACCCCGGAAAGAGACCGTTTCGTTGGTCCTGGAGTTGTCGTCTGGGGAGGCATTATGATGAACGGGCGGACTGAGCTCCACGTTTTCGACAGAGGTTCTGTAACTGGAGATCGCTATTGTCAGGAGGTGATCCTTCCCCATGTGCGTCTGTTCCGAGGTGCCATTGGATCAGACTTCGTTTTTATGGATGACAATGCACGGGCCCACAGGACTCATGCTGTTGAGGAGCTGCTGGAAAGTGAAGATATCACTCGAATGGATTGTCCGGTGTGCTCCCCTGATTTAAATCCGATAGAACATATGTGGGATGCTTTGGGGAGGCGCCTTGCGGCACGATTACATCCTCCTGGGAACACCCGACAACTTAAACAGATGCTGATTGAGGAATGGGCAATCTTACCTCAAGAACTGTTGGACAATCTGGTGCTGAGTATGGGGAGACGGTGCGAAGCAACCATTGCAGTAAGGGGAGGTCATATCCCATACTAAGGAACATCTGCTTGCTGCTCTTCCTCTTGTACAAACAATCATGTGTAACGATACTATGAGTTCAATAAAGCCTTTCTTTGTTTGATTCCATACTGTATGCATTGTATTCATTTCTGCGCAACTATGCTTTCGTCATTCTTTCAGAACAAAATGCTGTATCTCATTTCTGAATTTCATGTCTCTCAGATGATTTCTCGTGAAGTTATGGCAAAAAACATACCTGTTGCTTAAATTTTGCACACCAGTATATATATACTCTGAGTCTAGAATATTCCTTTTCAGTTTTCCGGCAATTTCACATATTTAAGTATTAATGTTTGTTCGTTAAATTTTTCAATATTTTAAAATTAGCTATGTTAAATTACAATTTCCAGTTTTTGATAGCAGTGCCTCAAACATAGTTAAATCTGTAAAATGTTTCAGATACCGATTAAGAAATTCTTGCTCTGTGTCTTTCAGTCAGACATAAAATAATGAACATACACATTTATGTAGTTATTGATATATTTGCGACACAGTTTAATTATTAAAGCAATTAACAAAGGCTGTATATTTAATGTAATTATGAATGCAAAATACATGTGTTTGGAAGAAAAAATAATTATCAGTATCCATAGAATGATATTCACTGAAAACACTCTAATTTAACAATCTCTACATCAGGATTAAAACTGATATTCAAAAATCATCTTAATAAACCAAGTCTTTAATAATACGTGTAAAAATACGTTCTTTAAAATTCTTATTTTTTTATAACTCTCCACTTGAAAAGCTCATTCAAATCTAGAATTCAAGTTGCATTTCCTCGGGCGAAAGAAATCAAGACTTTCAATTGATCTCAAATACATAAACGATTTGAGAATTATGTCAAGATTTCTTTTCAATTCAATGCATTGTTGTACGTAGATTTAAATAAAAATCCATAACTTTTATCTACTTGAAGATGATTAATGTGTTAAATTTAAAAAAAGTTTTTAGAAAACGAATTGGAATTCATTCTTTTTAAATAAAACTAAATTGGAAGGAAAATTAAAAAATGGCAAATATCTTATCTATCTACAATAATATTGTATTCCATTAAATACTATTATTATGCTTTTTTGTCGGTAAAAGTTTTTATTATATTTTCATTAAAGAATATGGACAGCTTTTTTTTCATTTTGTCAAATGAAAACTAAGTTATTTTCATTTTTTTCCACATGTTTTGAATAAAGGAAAAGTTCATTTACCGGGATAACAGGCTTTAAGTTTTCAGTCTGTGAAGTGGCTTATTGTATTTGAAATGCAGATTTTAACTTATGCAGATTTTACTTTAACTTAAAATCATTAAGGGATTTTTATTAATTTTTTTTTATTTGTTATGCTTAAGGTTTTATGAACAAGTTATGAAATTTTATGAATATTTTAATTTTGTACTTTTATTGGCTTTAGTGTTTTTCTTACATCTTCCAGAATGTATAATTAAAAGTATCGAATTATATTTTTCCAACACTAAAGATGCTCTTAATATATAATGATAAAAAAGAGTGGTAAGTGAAAAAAAATCTGAATTAAACTCATATTATCTTTAACAGTTCAATATAAAGTTAAACAGTTAAAATTATTTGACAAAATAATATTATTTAGAATTAATGATAATTCTGATAATATCAAATTTATAAATAGGAAATAGAAGATGCAATCAAAGAAGTGCAAATATAAAACTTTCAAACAAATATGTTTAAATTAATTCAAAATTAATGTAACTTACAATCTCAATGCATTTAATTTTTGTTTAAAAAACTCCAGAACAAAGTATTATTTTAATTAGGAAATTATATTTTAGTGGAATCATTTCTGCGTTAGAAAGGCAATAAATATATTTTAATATACATTTATCCCAAATAAATCTTGACAGTACAATATCCGTGTGTTTCATCTGACATCATCCGTAAGATTACCAATTCTCCTTTTAACACCTTAATTCTCTTTTAGGTACAGGCAAGATATCAAATTGCATCAATATATTTTGCTTTCCTTCCTGCAATCTATTAGAGATGATTGGTGCTGTTTTAGTTACCTTCATAAACTTTCGAGGAGAGTATATTTACGAAGTTACGCTTCGAACCTTCATCGCCAAAGACCGGAATACAAAATTACGATCCTTTTAATCGCCGAGGATGAAAGTCATAATTTTTTTCGCTTTAACTTATTTTTTGTATCTTATACACTGATGCGATTTTTAAATTATAATACATACTAATTATATGAATGATATCTTTAATTTAACAAAATGAATGAATTTGTTTCAGTAATTGTGAATTATTTAAAATTGACTTCGATATTAGCTTTTTTTCTTTAATTTTTTTTCTGATGATTTTTTTTAAAAGTCCAATATTTTTTTTATAGGAACAATTTACAAACACCCTCGAGAATATTTTTGCATTTTAATTTAGAAAAAGAATATAATGCATATTGAAAAATAAATATATATTAAATATTTAATTATAGAATTCCAATAATTCTGAATAAAAATAATACAACATAGGATATGATGGCTCCGATTAACTAAGATTAGAATTATTTAACGATAAATATGTCTATTATGTGCATAATTTGAGAGGAAAATGAACAAGATATTGATAAACTTTTCTATAGATTAGCTCCTCTAGGACAGGAAAACCATTTGAGTTTCTGATTTTTTAATCAGTCTAAATAGCAGTCGAAGAGAAAAACTATTTCAAGCATCTACCGATAACACAATTAAAAGATTTTTCAAAGCATGATCAGTAAAAATAAAATAATTCGAAAACTATCTAATTATTCTCTTATTCCAATCGAAATCCAATTGTGATCGCACGCGATCATGAAACTGCTGAAAATTTTGATGTAAATTACTTACTTTAGTTTTTCAATGGAAAATAAATATCCTACTTTCATCATTGCCAACGAAAATGTCCCACATTTTGCAAGTTAAAGAAAAGTATTTAAACATAATGAAGAAGAATATCTCTTTTTTTTTTACTTGAAGAATAAATTTTTAACTCTCATCTTATGATGCAGAAGTGGCAGCCTTCCAATTTTATCGTCATTAAAATTCAAACCACATGTATAATGAATAAAATATAGTTATTGATGATAAGTTTAGTTATCATTTGCCTTTAAAAATACTATGCCTTATGTTTTATGTAGATTTGAAGTGTCCCGGAAAAATTCTTGTACTTTTTCATCAAATTATTTCAAAAAACTTCTCATTGATTCTAAATTAACTACCGTATATCTTTCAAAAAATAAATTTTTATCTTCTATTTTTCTCTTGCATAAAAAGCATATAAAGAAAAGTTAATGAATGTGAAAAATGGAATAGAATTTCTGTGTAGGGAAAAAACAAGTTGTGTTTCTCTATTTTTATACCATTTTGAGCTTTTCCAACGCAATTCCGGCAAAGAATGATTAATGATACCTCAAACCCTAATGGATAGCTTTCAGAGACCACAGAGAGTATTTAGATTTAGATCTATTCAATCTAGAATACATTAAAGAGTTCAAGAAGTTGACTTCGTTGAATACCACATTCAAAAATTTCACTCAATTAGACCAAACATTTCATTGTAAAAATCGCACAGAATTAATTTAACTTAAATTTGTTATCATTTTCCTTCCCTAATCTTTCATCTCATTAACAACGACTTTTTTATATAATATTTTCTAATTCTTATTTATTCATTCCCTTTCTTATCAGATCAATATGTATTTCTATACAAGATCATCGGGTGCAGTATATAGAAAATATCACCAAGCCATTTATTTTCCTTATTTTCTTGTGCGCTTGTATTTAGTTTAGTTGTAAGTAAATCCTGTTTCTAAGCGATCATTTTGAAAGGATTGTTTCATTATCGAATTTTGACACTACCGGAATATTAACATATAAATCTGGTAATAATTCTCTGAAGCTTCATTTTCCACATAATACCAGCATATATATTTTTGTCGTTTAAAAATCTTTACGCTAGCTTGCAATAATTTGAAAAAAAAAAAACTTATTTATTTATCAACCTTGTAACGTTGTAATCCAATTAGCGTTACAGAATTCTAGCATTCCTTGAAATTTTTTAAAAACTTTTTTTTTTAGTTTTAAATTTTCATTCGTTATTTGTTCATATTAAGATTTTGATGTTCAAAAAAAATGATTCAAAATTAATCAATAAATAAGAAATATGCAAGCTAAGTCCATGCTGAGACTAGATTTCAAATGAATCTAAATAACAGAAGATGAAAACGAAGGATTCCTCACATTGAATTAAGAAATGACTTTTTTGGGGGGACAAAATAGTCTTGGTTCACTAAAAACAAGGTAGACTTTTTTTTTATTATTAAAGGCTCGAATTTTCACTCGGGATTCTTTTTTCATTGATTTTCTTCATTAGATATCATTTGTTTCTGGTTTCACTTTCATGTTGCTCGGCAACTTCTATACGCATTCGTATCCTTTTATTAGATTTTATTCATCTGAAAGATAAGCTGAATTTTTTAAAACAAAATTTAAAAACTACGCGATTTAGAAGTGAAAATTGTGTTTTGAGAACTGCAATTGTTTGTGTATTATTATTGCCACTGCTCATTTTTCAAGTGACAAGCCAGAATTACTGCAATATTTTGGAGGCATTTCAGTTAACGTTCTAGATCAGACATTCCAAAATTGAAGATTATCTGACATATTTTGTGTTGAGAAATACATCTAAATAGCATTAAATATTTTATGAAATAAATTTCCATACTATTGTGTATTATTTTAAAGTTTAAAATATATATTTGGAGTTTCATATATAATTTATTTTTTATAGAGTTTTATACTTCATGCGTATACTAAATAGTGCACGTCGCATATGCACTATTTTTTATTTTAGTAAAATTACACTGTCTTATAAATCTTACACAGTAATCATTTCTTCTATTTCAAAATATAGGCTGTATTTTGGTGTCACAGTTATAATTTCACATAAGAAATAAGGAAATTTCCTCTTCTAGCTTCTAATGCATTTATGGGTTTATTTTCATCACTATTTATTTTAAACTACTTTAGATTAAAATATAATAAGCTGTGAATATCACTAAAATGGAAGTATTTTCATAGTTTGAGTTAGAATTTCAGGCCAATTTGTTTTTAGATAAAAAAAAAAAATAAGGAAGTGATTATACTATAATATTAATGGAAAAATGATTTTATAATATATGCAGCTTGCTCTAAATTAATATTCATTTTTATAATTGTGTCTGTTCTTCCTAAATGCAAATGAATTATTAAAATGTTTTCGTTATAAATAATTCATTATTTGAATAGTTCATTGAGATATGGCTTTCAAATTGAATCGATCTGAGAAAAGTAATAAATTCGCTAAATTTAACCAATATGCACAAAAGAATTATTTAAAGATTTGTTTTTAAATCAATCATCATTTCACAGTTCTTTACATTAAAATTCATCACTTTATAACTCTAAGGTAGGTGCATTAATATTTAAGAAATGCTAATGCACCACAAAAATGAGTCAGATATATTCATTTCAAATAATGGAAATTAAAAGGGAAATATGTATTTCAGACGAGGATTTGTAATCGTCTGATTATCGCCTTCTTTTAAACTTTTCTTTCACTTTTATTAAAGAAAGGTTTAAGAAATATTTGTTTCATGCGTCTTCTGGGAACGGTGTCTTTTTCTATTCTCCTGTTCAGGTTGGATTTAATTATCGTGTCCGAACATCACCTTGATGTAGAAATAAATGGTTACACATGAAAGAGAGGGTAATGTTTTATAGAATTTATTTAAGCATTATGGTATTGAGAATCACATCTTGACTCATCTGTTAAGTAATTTGCTTTAATTTGAATCATCAATTAAAATTAAAATTAAAGCAAACTATGAAAGTGGAAGATCATTGAAGAGAATTTAATGATATTAAAGGAGCTTGGTACCCTGAAAATTGATAATAAGGCCAGTTTTCGTATTTTATACTTAAAATTATCTCTTGACTCATGTCTGAATTCTTTGAAAAAATTTTCTCAAAGGACTGTGCAAATATTTTACAAGATTATTTTACGAAGTCATTTCTACAGAAGCGATATCAAAGGCCAAGTTCTCTTTCGCTGTTTCATTTTATGTTTTTACTGTTAAGCCACCAAATGTATTGATTTAAATGAATTTTCTGAACTTGTTTGTTTGTAACTTTCATAATTTCATTAGCATTTCTGTATTAATAGTTGACTAACAAATTTGGACGATTTAAAAATAATGTAGGTTTCTCAAAATTTTAACATAGTTAATAACTTGACTTAAATCTGATACATTTGGAAATGTCACAACTTAATAAAGATATATTATTTTATTATGAATAATAATGGTTTCCCAAATAGTGCAAATTTAAAAATTGATGAATTGAAAATTTTCATGTTTGGCTTTCAAATTCATTAGTGAAATCAAAATTTGTCAGCTTTCTGAGTTTTTACTCAGAACATTGAAAGTCTTTTCACAATATAGCTTTGTTTCATACAAATTAAAGAGATTAAAATGTTTGTAAAAATATGTTTAAACCCATTCTTATTCAAACCGTTTTTTTTAGAAACTTTGCTTATTTCAAATAGATATTTCTATTTATATTTTATTTAAATTATTTGCAATTATTATTAAGTATTAACATGCATCCTTTTTAAAAAAAAGTGGTTGATTTCTTAAAGATGTTGACTGTAAAAATTTTAATTAACAGAAAAATCCAATTTATCCATGTTAAATTAGAAAAATTATTAACTATTAAAACTCTCGAATTTCAAAAAAAAAATACATGCTAGCTTAAAAATGTTTAAATATTGTTTAGAAAAATAATTGATTTAATATAAGCTGTTTTAATTATAATAATACTGTGTATGAATCTTTGAAACAATTTTTCTCAGTTTGCCTTATACAAAATCATGTCTACTACAACATGCTTATAGTTAATTGCATTTTATTCAAGTAGCTCGAGTTTTTTTTCTCTAATTCTGAAATAACAATTAAATGAAATTATGCATGGAGTTTTAAAAACACTGAGCAGAATTTATTTAAGTAGATAAATTGATTTTCCAATAAAGTACTAAACATTTTCGAATAAGCTTTTTTTTTCTCTGAAACAAATTTAGATATTCAAAATTGGTTATTAAGTCCTTTTATGTTGACTACAGTTATCAAATGCCATCTGAAAATGTTTATTGGATAAATGCCTATTGTTTGAACATTCTTATATTTTTGTTTAATTTCATCTGAGTTTTCGTTCTTTATACACGATTCAAAATTTGATTCGATTTTATTTTTGTCAAATTATCGGCTTTTTTATGGCTTAATTAAGATTTTTTATGATAATAAATAGATATTGTTTGCCAAAACAAAAATTCTTTAATGATACGAAATTCCATCTTAATATTACATATTAGTTCGTCTTTTTGTGTTATATCTATATAATATTTATATTTATTATAAAGGAAAATGTTTCTTTATTTTATAAACGCATTGATTATTCATAATAAACAATTATTTGGAATAAAAAAAATTAGTTTAACATTCTTTGCTAATGATCATATTTTTAAATGAAAAGTGTTATTTTAAAACTTTTAATTCCAAATGCAAATTCATTAATTTTTGATAGAAAAATACTGTTTATAAGGGCATTTTAAAAAATCATTTTACATGAATACCCGTTGTTTACATATGTTCAGCTTGTTGGAAAATCGTAAATATAACTTATTTATTGTTTACTACTACAAAGCATTGTACCTCTTAACCCTTTCAGGAATGGGTCATTAAAAGTTTTGAAATATGATGAAAAAAACAATCAATTTGATTAATGGATTGTGTAGAAATAGATTTTGCAATCACAATTTTTTTTTCTAATATCCCTCCTTCCACATGGGGTAATGTTCTCGTTTGAAACACAGATCGTTTAGAAAAAATTCTGTGTAAGAAAATCTTTCGAAATAATTGAGCGAATTTCTTATGATAATAGTAGTGTAAAAGGAATATTTAAGGTAAGAAACATTTTTATTTATGCTTTAGATAATTTGAAACATTTAAAATATTAAAATACAATTTATGACATATTTAATACAAAATTTCTAAATTATATCTTGTATATATATATAAATAATAAAAAAATAGAAACCATTGCAATTTCATACAGAATATCAATTAAGAATAAGAACTATCTAAATAAAATGCTAAAAATATTTACTAACAAGTAAATTTAAATTTATAAATATCACATTGAAAGTTAAAAAAAATTAAGAATATTTCATTATTTGGCATGCAGTTTTTAGTGACAGGTATGAACATTTTTTGTCTAACACAAAATGACACATTGCATGTTTTGCACATTGTTCGAGTTTTATGCACATTTTTTTGGAACAGCACAAAGAACATCTTCGATATCTTTATCGATAGCATTTTTTCCCCAATTTTAAAATGTTGAATTCAATAATAATAATTACAAAAAAAAATAAATTAAAAGGCTATATAAACTTATAAATTTACCGGAAAAAATTCGAAAAATTTAAGCTTAGCAAGAGCGCTAAAAAGTCTGGAACGAAATGTAAATCTGAACTGTGAAATGTCGATGATCTTTCTCTGAAGACAATAACCCACCTCCCCTAAGAACACAAAATCTGTATCGTACCCTTCTCTGAAAAATGCCAAGTTATAACTTTCTCACGGATATGAGAGGTGGCAAAACAGAAAATAAGAGAACGGCATCCATAAATAAAGCTCTTTGGTTCGTTCTTAAATTAATAAGTATTATGGTTTGAAACCTCATGGGTATTGTAAGAACACGGGTGACTGATTTTGATAAAATTTCAATTCGCAAGAATTCAAAATAATTCCCACATTTCAGGCAAAAAATAGAGCCATTTTAAAAATAAAATTAATACTAAAACAACAGTACTGAATTGCTCTGGATGCCATCTATTCATTAGAAAAGAAACAAATTGGACTTTTCCAACAAGTTTTTAAGTTTTAAAACCAATAGTGTTTTTCGTAGAAATTTTTAAAATCAGTGTCCTTCCTTCACGATGAATTTGCATAAAACGATAAGGCTTTGACAATTAGATTAGTTTCTGCATAAATCTGTATCCAGAATTATTGTTTTTTAATTGCGTTTTAAAAATTTGTTAGTTATTCAATGTAAAACATTCTTCCAACTGTTTTTCTTGTTATAAATACATAAATAAATTATTAGAGATATAACTATATCACATCATTAAATATGTCTTGCATATTATATTTTGTATCAAAATGTGCTTTTTTTATTTAATTTGTTTAATAATTTATATAGAGTAGATCTAATTCACATAAATATTCGAATATTATCCGAATTCATTGTTACCTTCAATGGTAACATTCTTTCAACCTTTATTTGATAAATATTTTTTTTTTCTTTTCTTCTGAATACGTTTCTCCGAGAGACTTCTTTCCATTCTGTTGAATAAAGAGCATCACACGAAAAAAATCAAATAAACAGGAGCCTTTCTCCTTTATATTTACATTTCACTCTCCCTTTATCCTTTCTTCTATCGATTTCTTAGTACGAAGAAATAAAATAAATAAACTGCGTAAATACATCGCTGGAACTTTCCAATGGCGTTTAAGAGAAATTAGCATCACACGTGATTCGAAAAGTTGAAGAGAAACTGGAGATTTTCCCGCCATTTGGAATTCATTAACTTAATTAATTTCTCTACGAGGAAAGTCTAAAATGCATTTAAATTACTTCATATGTCTGGGAATAATTTTCTGCATTAGAAACAAATATATAAAATAAGTTGCAATCACTAAACTTCGGAGCATTGGCCACATTAAGAGAGAATGTTTTGCATATATATTAAATATCTTTCTACAGCAAGAATGGATTAAGAATATGGGAAAATTTTATTCTTCTAATTAATGATTAATGATTACCGATTATTTATAATTTTATATTTAATCAGTTCATTTTCCCTATACTCATACCCACACAAACAAATACAAACATGCACAGATATATATGAAAATTTCATTTTAAACATGTTTGAAAATTTATTCCCAACCTACTTAATTTAAAACTTAAAAAACACTTTAATTTCTCAGTAGCAAGATTTTCACATGCATGCAATAACGTTAACTTTACTATTCTACCTTAAAGGGCCTTCTGTATTTCTTTCATATCCGTTCATGAGCCATGCTCGAAATAGGAAAACCCTCTTTCTGATATGTTAAAAGAAGCGAGCTTTATTTTTAGATCTCTCTTTTTTTCGTATTATCAGCAGCGAATCTGCACTGATTTTCTATCCAATGAGTTATGGTTCTCTCCAAGTTATGAATAAAAAGAATTATGGCAACTTTAAAACGACTTCAGATTCTTTCAAGACTTTACAGTACGAAAACTGTTTTATATTTCTATGTATCTATATGTGTGC
>JAPMOR010046209.1:117788-130319 GCA_026543865.1 Argiope aurantia | reverse complement strand
CATGGCACTGGTCTCATGATCAAGAGACCTGGGTTCGAATCCCGCTAGATACAATGCGATTAATAGTATATGTGAATACTTAATTCTTTGATATTATGTTTTCCTTTATTTCATGTTCCAGAAGATACTGCACATTTCTTTAGTTTACCAGACAAGTGCTCTGGATTTTTCTTACTCTCTCCAGAAGAGTATTATGGAACTTTCTCTGCTTGTGTGAAAACAGAAGATTTGTCAGTTACTGTGTTTTGAGTTCAGTTAATAAATTGGTTTAGCTCTACCTCTTGAGTGTGTATGTGTCACTGAATTCTGTACTATAGTTCTACGTGACATTCTTTGGTGGAGGCGCCGGGTACGATTCCAGCCAGCGTAGAAACGGATTTACGAGGAAGCGATCGCCTTGAAGGCCTTGAACCAGAATTTGGACTTTATTTCTCACCACCTAGAAAGATAAGGAAAATGCCTGCAGAACAGGAAACTAAACCTGATATCTGTACAGCCACAGTGCATAAATTCATCTGTATTTAAAGGAACCGTGGGACAAGACCCAAGCAAATGGCTGAAGGAATATGACAGAGTATCAGAATTCAACAGATGGGATGACATGACGCCGCAATGCAGTCACGATATCATTCTTGGTTGGGACTATTTGGGCGTTTCTCAAGCTGTTATAAATTGTGGCCATTCGGAGCTCTTGTTCAAAGACGTCCTTCGAGAATACCAAACTGCAGACTCCAGCCGTTTATTCACGATAAAAGGCTAAACAGTATCTGCTCGTTCTATCAGAAAGATTACTGTCATAGGCCGTAAGATCCTTCGAGCTATCGATGTAATAGTAGAGGGAAATAGGATGCTCCTCTTGAACATGGAAGTTGCTATTCCGTCTACTATAGTTACGCTCCTTAATGGAAAAGCGGAACTATGGGCTGTCAAAGGACAAGGAGAACCTCAGATCATCCCTATAGGCATGTGCATCGGGTATGCCGAATCTTTACATGAAGACTGCGTAAATACCATAGATGAGGGATCCCCTTATTCCACGACCACTTCAAAGGCAAAGTTGGGTGTCATCGACTATACCACGATGATAGCTCCGGATTTGAGGATCGACCAAAATGAAAGAATGTTTCATCTACTCCAGAGGTTTTCAGAAATTTTCGATCAAGAAAGGACGTTCAAGAACGGAAACCAACTCAATGTTAAACACCGAATAAACACAGGTGACCACTTACCTATTAGTCAGAGAGCTTACAGAGTGTCCCCATCCGAACGCCGCATTATTAGTGAGGAGGTAACCAAAATGTTAGAGAAAAACATCAGAAGTGCACATCATTCAACCATTAGAAAGTCCATGGTCATCTCCAGTCGTCTTGGTCAGGAAGAAAGATGGAAGCTGGCGTTTTTGTGTTGATTATCGCCGACTCAACAAAATTACAAAGAAAGACTTCTATCCATTGCCACGTATTGACGACACCTTGGATTGCCTGAAGGGGGCAAAATATTTTTCGTCTATGGATCTCTATTCTGGTTACTGGCAAATAGAATTCGATGAAGCCGATCGTGAGAAAACGGCTTTTATTACACCTGAGGGATTATATAAGTTTAAAGAGATGCCATTTGGCTTATGCAATGCTCCTGCAACTTTTGAAAGGATGATGGACAATCTTCTGCGACGTTTAAAATGTACAATGTGTCTTTGCTATTTAGATGACATTGTGGTGTTCTCAGAAACATTCGATGAACATCTTCAGAGGTTGAATACCGTCCTTCAGTGTATACAGAACGCCGGCCTTATCCTTAATCCAAAAAAAATGTCGCTTTGGAGCACAAGAGATAAAGATCTTGGGACACCTAGTATCCAGTGATGGCGTACGACCGGATCCAGAAAAAATAAAGGCCGTGAGTGACTTTCCCGTGCCTAGGAATATCCATGACATCAAAAGCTTTCTTTGCTCTTACTATCGCTGATTTATAAAGGACTTTTGCCTTAAAGCCGAACCTCTACAGTTGTTACTGAAGAAGGACACAAAATTCTGTTGGGGAACTGAACAAGTGGAAGCTTTTAATACCTTGAAGAAAGATCTTACCTCCGATCCTGTCTTAGGCCTTTATGACGAAACTACACCAACGGAACTTCACACCGACGCGAGTGGATACGGAATAGGCACAGTATTAATCCAAATCCAAGATGGGAAGGAAAAAGTAATAGCTTATGCCTCGCGGACTCTGACGAAGGCTGAGAAAAACTATTCCCCAACTGAACTCTTGCGGTCATATGGTCTATAACTAAATTTGACCGACCATCATTCCCTATGTTGGCTGACAGGACTGAAGGATCCCTCTTGAAGACTCGCTAGATGGGTGCTGCGACTCCAAGAATACGACGTATCAGTGGTGTACAAAAGTGGAAGGAAACACAAAGATGCTGATAGTCTGTCCAGAAACAAATTAAAAGTCGATGCTTCATGGTATGGGGATTGCATAGGTGAAACTTTAATCACTAATCTCTCAGAAGAACAGATGAAAGATCCGGTATTGGCAAAAATAATACAAGACCAACAAATTACCAAAACAAGTTGGCTGGGAAACTTTGAATTAGTCGAAGGAGTCATCTACAAGAAGAATTTTGATCCGTCCGGAAGGAAATTCCTACCAGTGATCCCGAAGCATTTACGTCTACGTATTCTAGAATCTCCCCATGACGACCCTACGGCTGGACATCTAGGATTCACCAGGAAGTATGACAGAATAAGAAAGCGATTTCATTGGGCAGGTTTGTACAGAAATGTTAGAAGATATGTGATGCACTGCCGAGAATGTCAAAGGAGAAATTTATTCCTCAAAAGCCACCAGGTCGTCTCTTGCCTATTCCACCATCTGCTGCTTCTTTCCATCGCATTGGAATCGACCTTCTAGAACGATTTCCAAAATCTGAAGACGGCAACAAATGGATTGTAGTATGCACCGATTATTTGACACGGTACGCAGTCACCAGAGCTTTACCGACGGAGGTAACTACACAAATAGGCAAATTCCTACAAGAGGACATAATCCTGAAACATGGAGCTCCACGAGTTATCATTACAGACCGTGGTCAAGTATTCCAGTCCAAGCTGGTGTCCGATATTAATAGACTGTGCAATATCCCTCATCGAATGACTACAGCCTATCATTCGCAAACAAATGGCCTCACATAGCGGTTTAACAAAACGCTATCAGATATGTCTTCTATGTATGTTGATGTCGAACAGAAGAATTGGGACCAGATATTGCCATTCGTCACATTCGCTTACAACACTGCCAAGCAAGACACGACAGGTTTTACGCCCTTCTACCTATTACATGGGTGAGAAGCTGAAACGCCGTTGGATACGATGTTTCCTCTCTACCCCAACGAGTTCAGCCAAGGAAACGATTATGTTAGTCATCTGATCAATAAGGCAGAAGAATCGAGGCAATTAGCTCGTGCGCGAATTCTCAAGGTTCAGCAGAAAGATTGCCGGCATTATGACTCCAAACATCGGATAGTGGCATACGAACCAGGGGATTTAGTGTGGATTTTTATTCCAGTTCATAAAAAAGGGCTTTCCGAGAAGCTCCTCAAGAGGTACTTCGGCCCTTATCAAGTTTTGTGGCGGTTGTCCGACGTCACTTATGAAGTAGCCGATTTCGATCCTAATTCTAGAAGGCGGAAACCGAAGATAGTTGTCCACGTTTTACGCATGAAGCCATACCCTGACCCAGAATAACAAGACGACCAACATTCTTATAAAATAATGGAGGTTCTGGAAAGAGACATTTCTCAAGAGACTACACACCCTGAAGACACGACAACTTATACTGGCCCTGTGACTCGATCGAGAGCTAGAGCCACACACTGAAATGTCATAACATCGAGACGCTGTTCTTCTAATAAGGGAGCAATGTCTCATTGAAGAAAGATAATCGGATCTCCATGGCCGAATGGTCATGGCACTGGTCTCATGATCAAGAGAACTGGGTTCGAAGCCCGTTAGAGACAATGCGATTAATAGTATATGTAAATAATTAATTCCTTGATTTTATGTTTTCCTTTATTTCATGTTCCAGAAAATACTGGACATTTCTTTAGTTTACCAGACAAGTGTTCTGGACTTTTCTTACTGTCTCCGGAAGAGTATTCTGGAACTTTCTCTGCTTGTATAAAAGCAGAAGATTTGTCAGTTATTGTGTTCAGAGTTCAGTTAATAATTTGGTTTAGCCCTACCTCTTGTGTGTGTCATTGAGTTCTATACTATAGTTCGACGTGACAATAAAAATAAATTATTCTATTGTTTTGTTAAAAGAAAAAATAACGCTCTCCATTGTATATATTAACGGCGGTGATTTTTTCAACCAACAAAGCTAATAAAGCATTACTTTGGTAAGTCGATAATCCTTGCGTAAATTAAATACATTATTCTTTCAAAGAGCCACACACTTTTGCCATGTTATCGATTATTCTACAGTAATAAATTATTTAATGCGCAAATATTTATTTGCTAAACTTTTAAAATAAATACAATTAATTATTTTTATAAACTCTAAACTCTGTTAGTTAGTCTATATTTTTTTCCAGAAATCTTATATTTCTTGGTTTGTTTATTTAAGAATAATTTACTTATGCATCATATTGCTCTTAACGATTAAGAATTTAGAAGGTTTTTGAATAATTTTGAGAAAGTATTAAAATAATTATTATAAACAAATAAAAACAAATGGGGTAAATAATTTAGCTGAAATTTCAAAATGAAGTTTCCAAAATATTAATTTACAACAAAAAATGTAACTTGAAAATAGAAAATATAATATGAAGAGACTTTCAAGAATTCCTGGAATTTAATCGAAAGAATTATTTCGGAGAAAGTAACAGAACTAAAATTTATGTTATAAAACAAAAACAAAAAAAGTAATGTATATAATACTACACAAATAGCTTTATCGAAACTTTAATAAATTATTGATTAAATTTGATTGAAATGTATTTACGCATTAATAATTTGCTCTCATTTTTTGATGAAAATGCAAAATAATAATCATGTGTTTTTAATTCAGAGTTAGAAGCCGTTATCATACGTTTTAGACTCATTGCACCGTTATGAGAGCAGTTTCCTAAGTATGACTGTATAAAGAACACAACTATAATTGAACCTTATTTGTTATGACCGAAAACTTAACAATACTTAATATGAATCAAAGAACAGTTTCCATTACAAATTAGAAATATTCCGGGTGCAGATACGAACAATTATTAATACTTTAATGCCAAAGGTTTTTTTAAATTATAATTTTCATCTGGTGCTGAATTGTCATTAGATACGATAAGATGGAATAAACAATAATCAAAATAAAAAAATATATATATCACAAGAAAGAAATAATTTTAATCAAATGTATATTCATTTGCAAATATAATTTATTTAAGAAATAAAATCAATTTAAAAGAAAAAAATTCATTACCACCTAGCAAATTGAAGCTCGTTATAAATTGACCATTGCCATTCAAATGTTCTGCAAATATTTATCAAAATCCTCGCAACACACAATCGGAATTTTTTTTATTTCCCATAATTTATATTTTTATTTCCTTGGAATTTACCCATTCAGAATTTGGTTGTGTAACCTATATTTCATATATTGATTATTCAAATATCTGTTACTAGTATCTAAATGCTATAAATTCATACATATATACAAGCTGATTATAAGAAACTAACGCGATATATGAGGCCCTAATTATCGTATCGTTCGCAAGAACGGAATAAAATTTTGGTTCAAGGTATTTTGAGACATGCGCTCAAGAATCATAAAAAGCAATAGTTACGGTCACAGTGACAGGGTTTCGAAATTTTCAAATGGTAACATAAACGTTTTTCATTGGAATGTGTTTCTATAGCTAAAAACAATAAATAGCATTAGAACGGCAGCTGTAGCATTGAAATCACCAGCTGTAGACAGACTAAGGAGAAAAGAGAAAATAACCAATAACAGCAGAGAAACAACAGAAAAAAAACATTTTATTATATTTGGTAAATGTTCCACTTTCAAACTACTTTTCTACATTTTTCGAATTTCGTGCTATATGTACCGTTTCAACAATTTTTATAGATACGTAGTTCGTATTTTTTTTAGAAATCCTATTCCATTCAATTGATTTTGCTTTTCTTTTCTTTAATTACCGGTCATTTCACTTTAAGTTTTAACTTTATATTGCAATGGGAATGATTGCACATTAAATAATGAAGTAATTTTCTTCTTGAAACTAAACATATTTAGTAAAAATATAAAGATGCGAAATTTAATCGTTTAGCTTTAAAATTTTCTGTGTTTTACATAATATGTTTCACAGTTTATATTATGTCACAAAGTATTAGTTAACGATAATTTCCCTTTGTAGAAATTTATTGAATTCTATTATCAAAAAGAAATTTTGAAATGCTGAAATGTTTGAAATTATACGTATATGTTTAATTATATTACATGACAAAGCAGCATTTTTTTAAAAGGACTTAATTAATGAAATTCTCATCATTGCTCACTTGTGAAGTTAAACCGTAGTTATAAATACAATAAAGTTTAAAACACTTTATTAAAAACATTTTTTAAACAAAAAGAAAGAAAAAACTACTCAGCATATTAACACTTTCGGGACGGGAGGCCTCTATCCTAGACTCATGCACGGGATGGAGCCTACGCGAATGGAATCATCCAAAGGACTAGGCTTTTGCGTCACTAAGACTAACATTGAAAAAAAAATCACAAAAGATAAAGTTTTAAGTCTTAACGTTGTCAGTTTTTCTACCTTTTTAGTTAATTAGTTCATTCATAATATGAGGACATTCTTTCTCTGACAAAGTGGGGTTTTTTGCCTTAATAAACAAAAACCAAGGCTTTCCGTAATAAAAAGAGAAATATATTGGAAAATTACGCAAAGTACATTAGAACTGATGGTAAAATACAAAAATATTTGTTACGGTTACACAGTAATTACTAAAAAAATAGAAGGAAAGAATTCGGAGGGAGATCAGAAACACAAATGATTCTACCAAATAAAAAGTTACACAACTCAACTCTGTTTATTTACATTATTCTCACCCTACTTCCCCGCAGCAGCTGATGAGTAAAATGCCAAAGGCTGAATATGAGCAAACTGAAGGTCAGGGTACTAAAACTAGTTTTATTTCAAAAGTAATGGACACAGAAAGCCATCTAGCAGCGTTTAAAATGAACATACGCACTATCGTCTCAAGAGTTCAGTTTCCGGAAATGCACGGGTGATACACCCAGCTGTGAGATGCGTTTTCTGGTGATGCATATATGACATGCCAGTCGAGAAAGAGTTAAAATAAAGCATATTTCTATATTTTTTTAATGAAAAATGGGAGGAAAATATATAGGTACTAATAATGAAATGATATTCATGTTAATTTTCAAAAAAAAAGCATTATTTCAAAATAAATTTAAAATCTTATTTTAAAACTTTTTGAGAAAATAGATGCCAAGAAAATATTTTAAAATGGAAAATATGATTTTAAACTGCTATAAATTTATTTGTTGTGTCTCAATAATTTTTTGTGTGCATCAGCACTCATTCAAATAAACACACACATACGCTTTTAATGTTAGTAATAGATTTCTTCATAATAATCATGAATTTTTCATATACATATAATATAAATATATATATACACCAGCTGAACAATTGTCTTATTCTCTAACATACGTTGACTAAGATTTTGTGAGTTTAGCATTTACGATCTTATATTTTTTTATAACATGTACAATTTATTTATTGTTCTTATAACATGTAAGAGGTTTTTATAACAAAATCTGACAATAACATTTAGAGATATCAACAGACAGTAACAGTTAGCAGTGTGTGTATCGCTACAATAACAAAAATATGATACAAGTTGTTGACGCTCTCTCTTCCTGGATTTTAATTTTTGGCATCCATTTTGAATTTATTCATTACGTCGACTAATGACCGCAAATAACCCCAATCTACATTATTTAAAAACTAATCTGAATGGCTTTGTGGATTTACGTAACAAAAAATATAAATATTCCTGTGGGCAAGTTTTGTATTTAATCATAACAAATAAAGTATAGCATTAATCATGAAGAAAGAATGAATGAACTATGACTCTCAATAAACATGTTGCTATTTTGAAAAACAGCATTTATTTGACAGGTGTAAACCTCTTTCGGGTAGAATCAAAATCCCCAAAGGATGATAAATAAATCTATTCTACGCTTTTGAATCTATTTATAATTCTCAATGGATTTTTCCAAACGCCTCTTCAAGTGTCGTTTTATAAACTAAGAAAATGACTGATAGATTAGAAAAGCTTCTAAAAAAGGCATACATTTTCTAAACACACTGAAAAGAAATAGAAGAAGGAAAGTATTAATAAAAATGAGTGAGAAATTCTCAAAATAAGCTATCGTTCACAACTTCGCAAAATGAACAATAATTCGAAAATCGGTCTTTAGTTGAAATCTTTCAATGTATTCCTGTACACGTGTGCTTATTCCTTTGTTCCATTCATTTAAATTATTTTATAAAAAATTATTTGTAATCTGGTATGATTAATATAAAACCGATCGTTTTGAGTGAAAGGAAAACGAGATGAATATGAATGTTTTTTTCTTATTGTTGTACTAAAAAAATCATTATTTCTATTTGAAATCTTCAAGAAATCAATGCAGGAAATTTGATCATCATTAGCAACTTCATCTTTATTAAATATATTGAGTGCACAAATGGCAAATTTTTAATTTCCTGATATGTCTACACTCATAAATTCTTCAGAAATTCTATTCATGTTATAGAATATATTCATTCAAAATAAAATATTTATATAATATTCATTCAGATAATTTATAAATATTCAGTATAATATACAATATTCATTTAAATAATATTTATATAATATTCAGTATGATATATAATATTCATTCAGAAATAAAGAATTTGAAATATCATGTTTAATCGCTTAAATATCTTGTTATGTTACTTTAATAAAAAGAAAAGTTCAACTTCAGTTATCGTAAGTATTTATAAAGTAAGGTATAAAATATTTGTCGCGAAATTCACACAAGATTTAATTTTGTGCCATTAGTGCGATAAATTGTTGTTAATAACAACAACAATACATGATAGATGGCAAGTCAGAGTTATTAAAAATCAAACGCTGCATGAAAATACAAAGCATCTTCATTGCTAGACATAATTTAAGCTACAGTTCGCAATATTTGGTCAAAGTATGGTTAGTGCCACATACTATAAATGCAATTCAATTACTACTTGCATCATTTCTTGGAGACCAATATTGATGATTAAAAAAGAAAATTACGCTACCAGGAATTGACTAATGCTGAAATTGAATTACATGTTTGGTAAGTGGTACCGACAATTTTATATCCTATCTATATAGATATCTGTTTTCTTGATCTATATAGATATCTGTTTTCTTGATCTATATAGATATCTATTTCTATATCTATTTTCTATCCTATCTATATATCTTATCTATTATGTATCCTATCTATATAGGTATATTTCCTGAGAGATTTTACATTTAAAGAAAGTATAATTAACTATTAGAATAAGTATATTCAATTTTCATGTCGAGGCGTGAGCAGTGCAATATAGTGGTCAGAACAGCATGAATGAGACGTACATTCCAGGCCCTTGGTTCGAACCACGTTTTACGCTTTTTTTTTCTTTTTTACTATAATATATTTATTTATATTTAATTTTTTGTTTGTTTTTAAATTTATTTATATAAACGTCACCTAAATTTTATAGAAAAAAAAACTTTTTTATATCTAAATATTAGAGCCTTTTTTCTGTCTCCTCTCATGCTGAAAATGTCCTATAACGCCATCTCGGATCCGATTTCACTATCGTAAAATATAATGTAAGTTCAAAAATATAAGTAATGGTAGATAAACTGTAAAATGAATACTGTAATATAGCAGATTGTTTCGAATAACATGCCAAACTAAGTGCATTCATGATTTTTTTATTTAAATGAATATTTCATATGTGGATAAGATTAAAAAAATATTCATAGGCGATCAATATTCGTATCTAAATATTTCCCTCGAAGAAAAGCAATTTTACAAAAAATAAATTACATAAATAAATAAATAAACTGCAGTGAGAAGTTTGGTCTTTTAGATATTGGTATTAATGACACCAAATTCAAATCTGGCATCGATTTTTGGATTACCCTATATGTACTTTTAGTCACACATTTACTAAATTCCTAAGAAGTATATGTATTGGAAATTTTAAAACATTAAAATAAGTCAATTAACTTGCAAATAAAACGTCTTGATATTGTAAAAAATTTTCAATAATTTATTTTTTCTGATTCCATTGTGTTTTTACACATATCAATGGAAGTTACTTAAGTTAGAGATTAACACTTGATATATGCTTATACTTCGAAGATAAACAATTGATACTTGCTCAGAGTTTGTAATAACTAGTTTTAAACAAACCTTTCATGCGAAAACACGCGCTGAAATAAACAGTCTCAGAAAACATTCTCACTGTTTAAATAACGCAACTGCCTAGAAATGCCAAGATTTGCATTTGCATTAGCATCTGACTCTGACTAATAAATTAGCGCTTGAGTAAAACCGAAAGCATTTGGAATGTTAATTTTAGGGTTTGATTAATTAAAACACTGCAGTTGTTATGATGAGTTATATCTGCTGTTGCATCTCATGCGTTGTTTGTGAAGCTGAATACGATGGGATATATCGGTTAAGAAACTAATCAGTGTCAGCAGGGAATTTAGTTTATTCTTAAAATAATTTTTACCAACATTTCAGCGCCTTTTATTTTCAAGAATATTTATATAGTGTAAGAAGTTTTATATTAAAAGCAGGAATGTTACATCGAATTAATATAAATACTTTATCAATGCTTTATTAAAGAAAGATTAAACTGTTATATTAGCAAGCATTTCCAGCTTCTATTATAATCATCTATTACAATTACTTCTATTAGAATTATTTAATTTTTTCAGATTTTTATTTCTTAATGATTTTAATGATTTTTTCAAATTATTTCCAATGCTTCTTAATTTCTTTAATTTAAACTAATTTTCAAATGTATAGCTCAAATCAGTTTCCAGTTTGAGCTCAAGTGAAAATCCACTATACGATTTCAGTTAATAAGGTTTAAAAAACGTATTTTCAATATTAAAACAATCACTACTTTCCTGGCCAATGAAATTTGCCATAGTTTTAACCAATCATTAATTAATGTGAAACGGAAGAAATATATTTTTTTTATCTGCATGTGCAACAAGAGGATTATAATTTAAATTATTTAGTAATCTCGGGTTGAAAGGTTGTTCCGATTGGCCATTTCGATTTCTACAAATATGCTGCCTTGTTACATCATGAAAAAAAAATATGCTGCCTTGTTACATCATGAATAAATCAATATTTTACAGAGTCATTAATAAAGCTCTATTCTGTAGATTCATGCTTTATTTGTAGTGTTTTCTTCTTTAATCCATCTTTAACAAAGAAGTAAGAAAAGAGTTTTACATTCTGTAAGGCATTAACCACACTGCATTTATGCATATATGTGGAAAAATTAACATTCAGAGAAATGTAGAATTTTCCTGGAAACATATTCCTCTAGAATAGTCTCGATTCGAAAGAATTCCAATTATTGTTCCATAATTGTTCATTTTGATAAATTGATTTCAATCAAAGTGTCAGGTCCTTTATTAGGATCATAATTGCCTTCCGATACATTTATATTTTCATTGAATACTCCTTCAATGTCTTTGAATTCTAAAATGTTATTAGCTTTGCAATACAATGACGGATTAGCATCTACAGGTCTTCTCCAAGAAAAACATTTGATAAAGCAGATAGAATATTAGCATACGCAATTTTTATTTTGTTTTTTTAATACACGCCTAGGCCCGAAAGATAGGCATATCACTCAACATTTGAAGAAGCCGCCATATTATTAGGGACAGCAAATATCAGAATGTTTTAATACTCTCATCTAGAGACCAAGAACTACATTGTAACTTACGTAGCACACATGAAGAATTCAATTCATATCCTAAAAGCAAACGTTGCACCAAAATACAGAAAATAATCTGTTTTCACTTTTTCTGATAAATGTCTACTTTTTTTCTCGGATTCGAAAATCCTCTGCATGTTTGCAAATGCCACTGGAGCTGTTTATTTCATCAAAATAGGAAACAGGGGAAAAATTGAAAAAGGATTTTTTTTTTAAATTCAGCTATAGCGTGAGTTTAGAATATCCGGGGAATCGGGAGATTTAATAGCTTCTCATCTTTCTGTGTACCACTCTTAGTGAAGTACAATATTCGAAAAATTCTAACCTCGTGATCCTAAAACGAAAAATACCATGTGATATTAATCTCCACAAAACATAACAAAGCTTACCAGGCGCAAATTTCCAAGACCTCTGTTGAAAACATGTATTTTTAGCTCAAATATGTA
>JAPMOR010046209.1:80017-110882 GCA_026543865.1 Argiope aurantia | reverse complement strand
ATATATTTATCATTTATCTAAATCATTTATTATTTAAAACATAATATTTTTCACTTTCAAATTTCATCGCCATAATACTTCATATCTTTGTTTAGTAAACCATCTTTTATAATATGAAGCTATTTGATAAGAAGCATTTTTCCTAAATGATATTATATTTTATGAATACAATTTCCAAGAGGTATCTTTAGAAATATTTCTCTTACCCAGTCAATGCGAAATTCAAGTAACCTAGCAATTGATGATTCCTTATTAATAAAAATTTTGACGCTCGATTTTCCGATTTTTCTTTGCTCGGTATTGATTATTATTTTAAAAAATAGATTTTTGTTCAAAAAAGTGTATTGATGTTCTTCTATTTATTTAGCTTATGATCCATGAAAACTTTCTTTACCATAAGCCTTTGAATTAAGGTTAAACTATTATATTAGAAGCCAACCAGAATTGAAAAAGTATTTATTAAAATTAATGCCCATTTGTGATAATAATATGCTTTTATATAATGCATAAACTACACTTTTTAAAACCCAATGAGAGATATATTTCATATAATATCTATGAAACTAACAGATGTATGAAAAATTTTAACTATATGAAAGAAATGAAAATGGATAGCTATAAACTACATAGATACTATAAGATGTACATATTATAAGATGAATTGGTTTTAAAAAGACTGATGTTTTAGAAATTTATGTAAAATACCATTCAAATTTCTTAAATGCCTTTTCTTAACAGTTTTCAAATTTTAATGTGTGTATATAAAATTGTTCAAACATATAATGTTTTCTAATGATTTCAAAATTCAGAAATGCCAGTTAATGCAAATGATTTTAAAGATCGCTTTAATATAATTTCTGTTTTTTCTTGAAATCAAATCGCAATGATTTTGAGTACTTTAACTCTTCCTATGTGACTTTTGCATCATTGAAATCTTAAATCCCTTTTAAAAATGATTCTTTCTACGATAACTTATGTAACAGTAAGTTTTTTTTTAAAAAAATAGGAAAATCTGGTCTTCAAAACAAGCACACTCGTTAAAGCCCAAAAGTTTAAACTACCTTCAAAAACAATTGAAGAGGAAGAAGTAACATTTATTACAGATTAGATTTAACTTCTAATCTAATCTCTTTTTTGAGATTTTTGAGATCATTTAGTACAAATCTGATTTCAATAAATTGTGAATATTTTTAAGGGTTTGCGAATAGTTGTCTAAACTTTTGTTTTTTCAGGATACGCTTTTCTTTTCATAGTTTCTCTTTGGTTTCAGAGAAGTACAAAATTTAATTTTTAAGGAATATAGAAGGATTGGTGTCACAATATGATGGAAATTTAATAATATATACTTAAAGAAATGTTTTTCAAATAGAGGTTTATAAATATATCTTTTAGGAATGTTTTGTTTTAAAGCTATTGCATTTTTATATCTATATTAATTAAATTTAATTTTTATTTTAAAATTATTAACTTATATTAAAAAGAATAATTAGACTTGTAGATAAAATTTCTTAAATTTCAATTCTGAGTGCAATTCTGAGATGTCATTGCGTTAATTTTAAATGAAAATAGCCATACTACCGAAGGTATATTTTAGATTTTTGTATATCTTAAATGGATATAATCCATTTAGGATTTATCCAGAAACTAATATTTTTATTTTATTATATGAACTTACTTTTTTCATTCAACAATCACAATTCATTTCACTTTTGTCGCAAGTTCGAATTTTTGTTAGCTTTTTATTATTTAATAAGATTTTTTTTTAAATTGCTTATTAAAGATAAATAAGATTCTATGATTTTTAATAAATTTCCATTAAATAAGAATTTCAAGCAATATAATTTAGAAGCATTTATATTTGATAAAATTATTTACATAATAGAATTTCACTAATATGTTATAGCATGCGTTTGAATTATAAACAAACTATCCTAAAATATGTGGAATTTTGTATGAAACCAAAAGTAATTTTATAAATGACTAATTAAATACTTGATTATAATTAAAATTGTAAGTGGATTATTGTATTTGATGAGAGAAAAATATGCGGGAACATTCTAATTCTTCTAAATGCAGATTACATTGCTGTATATAAATTGATTTCGATACTCAGAAAAAAAAAGCATAGAAAACCACTGAAAATTTCATGTTGAAGTTTTGAAGTATTATTGGTATGGATATCGTAGCCTTAGATCACTTTAAACATTAAACCAATCAGATATTTCAGAACATCTAAGTGCATTTAATATAGTTTGAATCAGTTGATTCAAATGGAAAAAAATAATTGAAAACAAATCTTTCAAATTTTTCCCTAGAACTGTACAAGAACACATGCCAAATTTCATTGATTTAAGTCATTGAGTTTTTGAATTCACAGACATTTGAAAGTTCTGGATATATTCTAACAGACAGATACATTTTATTCATATTTTTATACAGATCTACAATATAAAAGTTAAGCCCTTGAACAAGATTTTATTAACCTACCTTTTTACAATTTATTTTGATATAATTGTAAAAGCTAAGTCCTTGAACAAAATCTTATTTATCTACATTTTTACAATTTATAATTATTCACATGTACTCGGACAACAATGCATATATACTTCACTGGAAAGGATTTCGTTCAAAGGATGATATAAATTTTACAAATTTAGTGTAATGACCATATATTAGATCATTCAATATTAAAGCATTTTTAAAGTATTCATAAAGACAGATATAATTTCAAAAATGTTCTTTTCGAACTCTGGAATATCTGAAATATGGAGATTAGATAAAATCCCATTTTTTTTTTTTTTTTTTTTTTTTTTTTTGTATATAGGAAAGTAAAAATGTTTGTTTTGTTTTATTTTTAAGTCGCCAATCAAAATACTGTTTTGCAATGATTAATGTCTTGATTTCAAATGCATTGATTTGAATAATGTTATCTGCGCTTAGGTATTCTAAAATCAAAAGTTGAGAAACGTTTCAAGCTCAGCAAGTAACAAATGAGGCCACATTATTATTTGGTCATATGAATCAAAACTGCAATAACAAAAAAAAAAAAAAATCAGAAAGTCTTGAAATATTATCCTCCAACATTTGAATGGCATTAATCTCTATAAGTCCAATCATAATGTATTTTTAATAGAATATGTTATGTATTTCCTTTTACTCATCAGGCGATCTTTTATAGATCACCATTTTTTTACATCACAAAAATAAAACCTCTTTTTAGAGTCTTTAGTAAATAATCAAAAATTGACTAGATATCCAGATTACGCCAATTAAGCAATTTCCCACGTCTTGTCTGACAGGTAAAAGGAAATTTCTGACTACTTTGAATAAATCTTTGGTTTTGATAATAATAAAAAAAAAGAAACTGTCCATTACTCGAATTTGTACAATGTTGCATTGGTATTCCTAATATTTTTTTTTTCAAAACAATAATCCAGATTAGATATTGCTGACAACAACGAACACCAAAAAAAAAACTCTTTGTTTTATTCATTTTTTTTTGTAACATGGTTTTATTTGAACGTATTAAATCCAGATATATATGACAAAAGATCTAGTTTGTTAAAAAAGCATTTTTCTTGTTTTAAATCAATAAATATATACTATAAATTCAGGAATAAAAATGAGTAGTTTTAAAATATCTATTCTTAAAGAACAATAATTGACAGAGACATATACAATTCTCTTTATATATAAAATTCTCTATAGAAAATTTAAAACTTTTATTTTAGCCATGAATTTTTATTATGGAAAAAAACAACTACCCGAAATCCATTTCTTGCCACACGTGAAGCAGCCAAACCCTGAATATTGAACTTGATGCTGTAGCAATTCGATCTTGCAGATCTAGCCGTAGAAACTGACCTAGATTTTAAATTCAAATTAGTCGTTAGTTCTTCTGTTTATGGATTCCTTAATGTTACATTGAAAAGTAGTTCGGATATTCTTAACAATTTTCATTTAACTCGTGGAGATGTACAGTATTTATCCCTTTGCATTGTGTTGCATTGTGTTTGCTACAGTTTATTGTCATTTATTATTAGTATTCGTTATTTAAAATCTGCACCTTTTTTTGATGATTTTGAAACCTGCTATTTCAAAAATATAGTAGACAATCGACTATATTACGTAGCCTTAAAAAATAATTTCAACAGCCAAATGAAAAATAACTTTTGTAAGATCCAGACCATTATCTTACGTTTATATGTTAATGTTTTTTTTTGTTTGCTTCAAAAATGTATGCCTTTATACAGTGCAGTGAATATGATGTCATAATTATTGCAATTAAACAAGACACTATAGCATAAATCACAAAATGTGTCCACAATTTTATCCCTGGACATATTTTATAATCCGTAAAAGAGTTTCAAAACATATAGCACATTTCTTGATAAACAATTATAAACTTCGGCATTTGTCTGCCTGTAAGGGCATAATTTTAAAATTGCGGCTAGATATATAAAGTGATTATTTATAGAAAATACCTGCTATTTTTGCTACATTAACTGCTTTTGCTCAACATTAGACTTAATAATTAATAGTCTGTTGTATACTTGTTCATTTATAATGTATTTCATTTTATCTATACGATAATGTATAAATTCTCATTTATTGAAACAAATGTGCTTCCTTTATTTAAATATATATTATTCAGAAACAAAAAAAGTATATTTTTTAATTAACATTTGAATACTTTTACATTCCTTTAAGACTGTTACTCCAATTTTAAACTATCGTTTCTCATTGTTGTGCTATTTAAAGTATATCAATGATTATTACAAAACATCATTGCATATCGACTTATTTGTAATTATTATGGTTATTGAAAGATGAAATAAATATCATTATAGTTATTAAAGATAACTGAGAAATCGTTAGAAGAATCAGGAAAGAACACACAAAAAAGCTTTTCCATCACTGTGTTGATGCCATTTGTACATGAAAAATAAACATAAACTTAAATCTTGAGAAATTATAAAGCGAGAAAAGAGAAATATAAAGAGCTTAGAAGAATGGGATTTTTTAACAGTATCTGCATTGAAAATAAAATGATAAATAAATAAAATGGAAAAGAATAATATTTACAAGAAATATTTACAAATAATACTTACAAAAAAATATTATTTATTTAATTTATTTATTAAATATTTAAATTATTTAAATATTTACAAAAAAAATAAAGAGAAAAAGGTAAACGCTATTGATATATTTGTAATAAAATAAATTTTAACTTAAAAGCAGTATTTTCATAAGCATTTCGAAGATGCAAATTTCAGTAATAATAATAATAATAAAAATGTTATACAAGTCTGAGTCTCATCTCTAAGCTATGAGTGTCTCAAAAGTCTCAAGTTTCAAACTCAATCCCAATTCTTAGTTCCGAACAGAACATAAAATAAAAGTAGGTCAAGTATACTGTAATTTTCATTTCTATTACACTGTTTCTCCTTTTGAAAAGAACAAAGTATTAGACATGTTGAAATTGATGCAAAATTTCCATTGGGGAGAGCCAAAGATTCAATTTATGGAGAATGTTCTTTTCATTTTCCTATTCTTTTTTTCAGAAAATCAATTTATTTTTTAGAGAATAAAATTTGTTATTTTAGAAATTTTTTCCCACGAAATGCTATTAGATACAGCTCTCCAGAGCTATTCTTGTCTGAGATTTCATGTAGGTTTTCTTAGATGTTATATCAAGAATCCGCTCTGTCGAGCAATGATATGCGGTTTCAATGTCGTAGTATATGCGGAAATCGTTATGAGTCGAATCGAAATATTTTCAGATAGACAGGGAACAGGTCCTGCGCAGTACATGGAGATGACGTATTCTTTTATTTTAGACGAAAACTAAGTTTTGGAAAGGTATTATAGACAATCTTACACGTTCCACCTTCGTTACAAATTTCCATACCATGTTTCAAATATTATTTTTTTTCAAGCGATTTTCAATGAATGGCCGAAGCAATAAAAGCTGCTGTCTCTTTGCCCAACCCGCATTGTTGCTTTTTCAATATTGCTCATATCTAATACTTCAAACATGTGAAATTTATATTTGCGAAATTTAGCAGGATATGAAAAGTTTTTATTTGAACCATCATTTGATTTCAGCCTAGATGAAACCATGATACGTTTTTTTAAACAGAAATTGCTGATATTCTGCTGTTATTTTGGGTGGCTTAGTCTATTTTTTAAATAAAAAGCTTTAAGTTCTTTTTGATGCATTATTTAGTTACATTTGATAACCATTGACATGTTCGTGTCATTTTCTCCAAAAGAGAAGCATACTGCTAACACATTGTTTCCCTTTTTAAGTCCTCATCATAGAATGTTCAATGAATTTTTGAAGCTTCATTTCCATTTAGATATATTTGTTCTTCATTCAGTAATTTTGATGATTAAGTCGACAATTAATATATTTTCTCCTCTTGATCTCCAGGTTTATTTGTGGTGTCATTTGGAAGAAATTGAATTTTTGATCCATGGTTTCTTTAAGTGGATTTCATACTGCTCCAGAAGATGAAAGGGTTGAGTTTCAAATATTATTTGGAGAGCTGATATTAGTATTGTCTGATAGATCCTAATTATGCTTTTCAGGATTCGATACCATTTTAATTCATTCTAAACAGCTTATAAAGTACGATGTAACGGAACACCAAATCAAGTGAGCCACCTTATCTTAGTTTTATATATCGAGATATAGAAGCAAACTTCAAATAGGTTTAATCATTCTTTATTTATGGCGAAAGAAATAAAAAAATGGCATTTGCTTATACTGAAACTTTTAAAAAAAATTTTCATGAATGAATATAATAATATGCAATTTTAAATTCAGATTTCGATAAGCATTTTGTCAGCGAAAATATTTTCTGAACGGCTAAATAATCCTGAGTTAAATAACATTTATACTAAAAAATGTAAAAAGTGAAGGGAAGAATCATAAAAAAATATCTATTTCCTAAATTTCTACACAATGAAGAAGCCAAATAGATTTTCATTCTTATATATGTTTAATTATTTAGCGGCGAATTACAAACCATTTAAGTGAAACACCAGATATAAAAATTGAGGGTTACTATTAGAAATATTTTAGATGATGTAAAAAACAATATTAACTCAAAAATAAACACTATTTCCATATATTTCAAGAAGACATGTTGCAATATTAAATGATATATTTGATTGATTTTGAAATTAATAAATTATAAAAGTTTAAGTAGCACTTTCATCAAGTACTTTTTGTGCATTCTAGTTTAAATGAAAAATTCATAGTAAGTGTGCCATAATGTATTTAAATGAATCATTTTTAGTTAGGAATAGGAGAATCAATTGAAAAGGCGTAATTCACTTCTTTAATTCCTTCTATTTTTTAGAAATTTAATACGATTGCTAAAATCCATAAATTATTTAACTATACTGAATACAAGTACAAACTTCGGGTCTCCTTTGCAGTCGTTCTTACAGTCAGTTTCAGAAAATATAATAGTGAGGAAGAAAGTTTTTCTATGATACAAAATGAAAAAAAAAGAGTTTACAGACCATTAAGCCACTTTTTCTTTGTCATTTGTCATTTTAAGTTGACACTAAGAAACGGAAAAAATATAAAGACAAACTATTTTTTAAAAATTATATTTCTTCCAAACTCAACAATTTAAATTTCCAGTTGTAAAATGAAGCAAATATTGTTATTATCCACTTATACAAAAGAAAATAAATGTCTCAGAAATCTTTCTTGGGATATATAGGAAGAATTACCAATATTTCATTTCTCAGATTTCCTCGTGTTTTCCTTATTTTAAAGGTGGTTGGAGAGAAATTCTGTCTCTGTCTGGAAACTCAATATTTGTTAAAATATTTGTATTCGATTTGTTCCAAATGCTCTTTTTGGATGTAAGAGTTGGAGGAAAATAATTCAAGTTTGCTGAAGAAGCAGATGCTGGAGTTCTTGAAGTAACCTCTTCGACTCTTCGGGTCGATTAAAGAAAATCCAGTTTTTGAAGCACTTCCCACTTTCTTATTCTTTCAAGTTGTATTAAGAAAGATAGGAGTTTCATACTTATTCTGTATTTACTTTTTTAGGTTTAACTTTTGGAATCAAAAGGGCATTTTGATTTTAGATATATCTTTAAGAGAAACACTGAAGCGGAAGATAAATATTTTTCTGGAAAAGAAACCATCTATGTTAAGGAGAATAATAGATTAGTGCTTCATTTGAAGACAAATAACTCGCAACTTTATATCTGCTACTGAATTATCCACAGAGTTATTTTATTTAAAAAAACACTTTTTACCAAATGATGGAACGGAAAGGAAAATCTGTTGAATTTATTTAACGCTTTATTATTAGAATATATACACAGGGTGATCGGAAAAGTCATTTTAAGCTTTTTAAATTCGAAATGGTATCTCGTATACTCCTTTTAAGTAACGTGTACATAAGGTGTGTTTCAATTTTTTAGGGACACCAGTAAAAATGCAAATAAAAGCGTAAATAATAAATATTTGACATTTATTTCTGAAACAAGTTAGATAAATAACAAAAATAAATATTGTAAGATAATTCAGATTAAACAAATAAAGATTAAACAAATAAATTTCAACTTTGAAATAACTAAATAAAAGAGTAGCACACATTTTGTGTTTCAAATTTTTAGGGACAGTGGAATTAAAAGCTTCAAAACTTCAAATTAAACTTTTTTTACTGTTCAATATTGGCACCATTTTTTTCTGATGACATCATATATTCTGTTTGGCATGAAATATATTAGGTTCTGAAGAAGTATTGGATCCAGAGAATACCAAGCATCCATTATTGCTTGTTGAAGTTGCATTTTCGAATGAAATTGGCTCCCTCCTTCATAAACTGGTCTTGCCAAAAGACCCCATAGATTTTCATTGGGGTTTAAATCGGGGATTCTAGCTGGACAATCCATAACTTTCACATTGTTATCTCTAAACCACTTTTTTGTTGATTTTGAGCTGTGGATAGATGCATTATCCTATTGAAAAGTGCAATTTGGACCACATATTTCAGGTCCTGGATTAAGTAAATGTGTTTGTAACATTTCTTGGTATCGATAATAATCCATTCTTTCGTTCATAAATGCCAGTTCGAATGTATCATTAAAGCAAAAAGCTCCCCAAATCATAACAGATCCACCGCCCATTTGCCTTTTGGAGAAAATCTCTGGTTCTTTTCTTAGATCAGGCCAGTAATATCTCCAACCGTCTGGCCCATCTAGATTAAACTTCTTCTCGTCGCTGAACATGACTTCTATCCATTCATCTTTTAAATGCATGTATTCCATTGGCCAGGATAAACGTTGTAATTTGTGTTGTTTGGCTAGTGGGGGTTTGCAAGCCTTTTTCGCATATTTCATGTTTTTATTGCTCTTGATTGACCTCCAAACAGTAAGAACATCCCAGTTTCAATTCTTTTGTTACTTTTCGTACTGATGATTTTCCATTTAAACATTTCTGAATAATTCTCCTGCGGATACGTGAATCGAGCTTTGGCTTAGGTCCTCGCTTCTGAATGGCAGTTGATTTCCTATTTAACTGCTTCACATAATTTTCCACAGCACCTTTTGAACGTTTTATGAGTGCTGCAATATTTCTCAAAGACTTTTTTTCGTTGTAATCAGATTTTATTTGGCCTTTTTCAAGATCTGATAACCATTTACCTTTAGCCATATTTCTTCGGCAAAAAATTAAGTACTAACGTGGACGTTTTCAATATAAGCTTTTTAAGTTTTTTTTATTAGCATTGATATTTATTTAATTATTTTAGATTTTTTTTATTATGTTTAATTTTTCATGTTCTTCAAAGAAGTTTTTACAAATATTAGGTAAAAATTATTCCGATTTTATGTTTTTATATGGTGTGCCTAAAAATTTGAAACACACCTTAAAGTAAAGTAATTTTGTTGAATTTATTGAAACAGATTGAAACCCAAAATGAAGTAATAAGAAAATTACAGAAATTTACTCAAAAATGAAAGAGATCGGCAGAAAAATGATAGTTGGAAAAAGTGCATTTTACCATACTAAAAACAGAAGAAAAGGATTCATAATCTTTAAAATTGGCGAAAATGTTCATATTTAAAATTATGAACTTCTCATAATTTGGAAAAATTTCTAACACTAAAATATGCATTCTCTGGCATTATAATGTAGTTTCTTTTTTCAAATAAAGAAATGGCGAAATGAAATTTAAGTAACAAAAAATAAACCAAAAGGTTATTAAAAAAATCTGAAAACCGCACTCGAGAGAGAGAGTAGGGATAACTAGAAAATGGATAATTAAATTTAGGATTAACCCTTTCTCAAATCACAGGAGATTCATCGTCCCATCCAATACAGATACTTCATGAAAAATTTTCCTGTGTTTTTATGATGGTATAGTATATATTTTTCCTATTGGACATTTTTTAAAGTTTTTTAATATCCTTATATTGCCACTAGGGGTGTTGTAACCAAATTCAATAAATTATTCATCATATCCACTTTCCTGTAGGTTCACACACATATATGGTAGGTATATATATATGCATGAATGTGTAAATAAATTAAAGAATCATTGATACAAATACATCAGTGAAAATTTAAGAATTGCACATGTAATACAACTGCACAAATTAAAAATTTCGGCATATAATGCAGCTGCATACATAAACTGTCTTCACATAATCCCGCTGTCTTTTGTACATGTCCTATTTATCTGCGATATTATGAATGATATCAGCATTTATATCATATTTAACTATTCTTCTATTCATTTTCTTTTGAAATTTTTAAATAAATCTTGAAACAATTTGTCTTTACTAGGTAATTAAATGCATCAGTTGATTCAGTATCATGTTTAAAGTGGTTGTGACTTGTCAACTATTCCTACTCATTTCTAATTTAAATTCTGCATACCCCTGGAATCACTCGACTCGAAATTAATATTCCTGTTTCAAATGGATACATCTAATATATCGCAAGATCAGAATTTAACACTAAATAAGGTGCAGCCTGCAAGTTTTTTTTATCCATCCATGGTTGAAAATGACTTCATTATATTGTTCGAGCTTGTGAATATATTTAATGTTAAACTTAGCAATAGAGACCAACACTATTGCGTTGATGTCCGAAAGAAGTGATAAGACATCAATTGTCTGTGTACAAGACAGCACCTTACATTTTCGAGTTTTCCTTGAATAAATTGTATCTTCGTCTAAATTTGTTACACACCTGCTATATCAATCGGTTATCTTTCAGATAGGCTCTCAATGATGAAATAATTCATTTGATTATGATGCCCGTTTTCTGTGAATTCTAACTACAAGTGATGCTAATAGGTATAAGATAAAGAGAATATAGGTACTCACTTTAAAACAGAAAGTTCGGCAAAATTAAATATTATTGGCAACAATATTTACAATATTTGAATCAGTAACAAATATGTTCTTTTAATTTGATACCAGCAAAATTTTCTTTCTGGGGTTTCGCGGTATTTTGATAAGTTTTCATTAGATAAAATACACATTGATATTTTGTGTTATTAAAGTTCCAAAAACCTGTTCAAACTGTGAAGTCTTCGATTTCTGAATTTCCGCAACCAACCTCCACTCCCTAGAAATATTATTTTGTCATTTCTTGAGTTACATAAATTAAATACTCAGTATTAACAAAATAGAAAATTGGAACAAATTAGATGTTTATCGGATATTTCAAAAGTATTTCCAAATATTTTTTTTCTAAATTAGATCAATCTGGTTCGAAATGAAACTAACTTACGTGATTTATATAGTTACATATGTAAATTTGAACAAAATGAATAAAAGTGCTGGGAATTAGGATGAGTGGTAATAATCATAGAAAATTTCGAATCTCTTTATAACAGAAAAGTTGCAAATCGATGAGAAATGTAACATAAAAAGTGGCCAAAATAAATGCATTTATGTTTTTTTTTAATATTTTTTTTTATTTTTTTACTAAAATATTGACTGTTATACTTCCTTTTTTTTAAAAAAAAAACAAATCATTTTATTTTTTTATTAAAATATTGACTGTTAAGTCTCCCAAAATTATAAAATGTATTTTGTCAATATATATCTGTACTCTTCGAATGCATATTCCCCTCTAAGTAAACGAAAAATAAATGCATACTATTACTTTCTACTTTCATACGCAAATTTTATTTCCTAATCATTTGAAATATCAAGTGGATACTCTCTTAAATAAATATATATATATTTATATTTTCATAGTTTGCGATTATTCCTTCCCAGTGAAAAAGGAAAATCTGTACTGCAATGCATTCAAAGGAAAAAAAATCTCCTTTTCATGAGAGCGTTATATAATTAACTTATTTTAAGAATATAAAAACTCCCGCTAAAAGATAAAAATGGCTCAACAATATTCGTAATTATAATATTCTAAATTATTGAAACCGGAAACATTGGATTATTTATCCCTTACCACCGGACCTTTACGCTTTATCTAAAAGCTAATTGAGTTTTTCTATGGCGTCCAGTTTCATGGTTATTTTCAGCACAGGAAAGAACAAAAAAGTGTTTGACTTCTTTCTTTATCTTTGTAGTTTTAAGCAGATTTTCAAAAAAATGCAACGGTTTAAATAATGTTACTTCTAGGGCTCTGTGAAGCAAATTTTGGTTCTTTTATTTAGCAACAATGGATGGTATGAGCGGTTTCAGTTGTTTCGTTGTACCTGGTCTTTAAAAATAAGTTTGTAAATTTTGATCGAACACACTTTTATTTTGCAATATAGCCTAAAAAATATTTCTATTCCTACATTTTAGGAGTCGTTGCCCAGCTTTAAAATTTTGAAAAGTGAAGAACTTTCCAAAAATTTATTTTTTATTTATATAGATTTAAGATTTATTAATATATAAAAAATGATGAATATAGAAGAATACATTTAATCTTGTTCTCGATTCTTTCTCTTTTTATTACTTGATCCACTCACAAGCAGTTTTATGGTGAGACAGGAATGTTCCGGAGTAGACAAGCTAGCGCAAATTATTGCCATACTTCCAGATAAAATCTGACTCAAGCTGATAATGTCGTATTCAGCATTTGTACTGAGAATGCGTTTGAGTTTTTTCAACTTTTAAGCTCTAGTAAAAGTCATTTAAATATCATTATGTAATAATATTTTGAAATAATATTATAAAAGTTACATTGATATTTTAATTCATAACAATTATTATAAGAACATTTTATAGTAAACCATTAATGTATCAAGAAAATCTACAGATATTTCGCTTATTGATCAGGTGTTTGAATCACTGTGCAAGCACATTTTCTATTAAAAAGAATTCTAGCATTTTTTTAATTATTTTCATTCCTCCTATCTTTATTTCATGAAAAGGTATTGACCATTTTCCTTCAATATGAAAACGTCCATCAAGAAAGCAAAAGCTATTGTTATTCATGAATCAATAGAATACTGCGGAATTATTGATCAAATCATGTATTCTCCATGATTTTCATGAACAAAAAATTTCTTTGAGAAGTCTACCATCACCATGTCCATGAAATGGTGCTTTAAAACAATTACTGAAAAGTCAAGGGAAGTTTCAATAAGATCCTGACTTGCTAATATTTTTAAAAGAATACGAATTCTAGGAGTTCAATCAAAGAGAGTTTCATACTAACACATTTGATATTTCAACTCATGAAAAAGTGATCAGAAGGGCCTCAAATATCATTGAGTTTGGAGAAAAATCAACTTGAACAGTTTCAGCTTCGAAATTATTACAAAGAAATGTATAGCTTAATCACATTTCTTGGAAGTGTTCCCAAAAGAGATATATACTTTAGAGCTCACTTGCAGCTGTTGAAAAACCTAAAAGAGTTTAAATGAATGTACTAATTAAAAAAATTCCACATGTTCAACGAACATATTTCTTGAATATTTTTCGTACATGTCAGAGGAACATGTTGATCTTAACGTTTTCTTATTATTTTTTTATCAAGGTACAAAATGGAAAATAATTAATGCTATAAAAATGGAAGAAAATGATAAATTTGTAGTCCTTAAAAATAATTTAGATGATTTTCTATCAACAATCATTAGGAGGTTTTTTTCATTTTGGATTGTACCATTAGACTTTCTGTAAAATACGATTCCTATAAGATATGCAAAGAATGGTGATTCTATGAGAATGGTAAATGATGTACCAGAAGGTGGAATAGAACTGGTGAAAGAGTATAGTATAGAGTATAGAAAGAGTATAGTAAGAGTATAGTACATTAAAGTTGAAGAATAAAAAAAAATACCTATTATTGTTAGTAGAGTAATTTAGAAGCATATATCTGGACTCTAAAAAATGTACTTTAATGTCTTGAAAGTGTGGGGAAGCAAAGGCAGTCTCTTTTGTTTCATAGGTTTATTTAATCTCTAACAAATTGAAATTATTTAATATTATAACGAATTAAATCAAATCTAATATTCATGAACTTCCAGCTTTCAATGCGACACCTAAAACTTTTCTTAACTTAAAAGGCTGAACAAATTTTAATAATTCTTTTATTTTATAAATTAGATCAAAATAATAGGGTGATGATTTAAATGAAAATTTTCACACACTAAAAATTACTTCCATATTAAAATCACCCCAGTATTTTTTTACGTATATATTCTCTGAGTTCTTAATTTGCTATTGGTGACTAAATAAAATATGAATTTTCTCAGGATCGTGGATAGTCAGTTCATAAATGTGCTTTATCAAATAATGATAGTTTATAAAATGCATCAACTACCAAAAGATATATTTTGTCTTTAATGAGTGACTTTTAGTCAACTTAAGACTTTGATCTATAAACTCTTTTCTGAGTATCCTTAAATCACACATATTATCACTCGGTGAGAAGAAAAGTGCCATCAGAAGAATTTAAAGCATTTAAAAATACCTTACAAATTCAAAATTTTTATTATTTTCTGAATTTTTGCCATTAATTCTTTTCTAAATAATGGTATTCTTATTTTGGTGCTTAGTTTTTCATTTTGTGTTCATATGCAAAAAATTATTTTGGCAAAATAAAATAATTTGCCATCAAAATTCATCAAACTATTGTAATTCATCGATGAGATGGCACGTTAAAATTAAGGTAATGATTGAAATTTAAATTTGTACATTAAAGTAATTTCTTGAATTTTTGTCATTTTTTTATGATTTTTAACTCCGATGCGACAGCGAAAGATATCAATAAATATTTTCTTTATTATATTTCTCAAAGGTTTGATTTTTTTCAACAGTACAGCGACATGATTTTTTCTTTCATTTTCCCAACTTACTCTAATGCTCAATCTAGAAATCTAAATAAATTTTTGCTTTCACTTTTAGTTTAAATTTTTTAAAATCAATGAGCTCTAAAATAAAAATACCTTAAATTTCAATAAGTAAATAATCATTAAAATCTCTTTCCCAATAAAATCTTGTTCATTGTTGGTGCCTTTGTATTAGTAGAAAGAAAAGAAAAATGACAACTGAAATATATAAATACATTAAAAGTATTTTTAAAAATGAATTATGATTAAATTAGTTATTACAGCATTATTATCTTCTTATTTTTCATTCATTTTGAACTTTATGTGTAATGATATACAGACAAAATATAAAGACTATGAACATTTAAGGTATTTTATTCTATTTCTATGTATTGTTTTTCATTTAAATTATACCCAATTGGTTAAAAGAACTATATCTCTCACCAACTTAAAAATTAAACTCTTTTTTTTTATTTCTTCCGTTTAAAAGTATTAAAATTGGAAGAGTAAAAGTTGAATGAAATAGAAGCCCATGCGAATTTCTGTGGAATCAGAAACTTTTAAATAAATTAAACTGTTTTCCAATATCTGATATCAATCGGACTGCAGTTGAGATTAATGATCTGAAAGGGACTCTTTAGAACGTCATCACAGTTGGATCGATTCTTTCGACCGAAATGAGCATTGATCTGATTTTAAATTCCATATACTCAATTCTATCATGGGAGTAGATGTATTTGAGAGAAAAACGTTTTTAATGGTAAAAAAAAAATCTAAATATAAAGTAAGTTCAGGATGGATAAAATTTTAAAATTTTACTTTTTGGGGATTTTTGCATATTTTAGATGTGTTTATATAAGTTTTCGTGTGAACAAAAGTATTGCTGTTAATTAAAAATCCTTAATATTTCTCATTCTTTCGTTAATACAATCGTTGATCTTTCAGGGTCATAAATTTTTAAATCAAACTCACATCTCAGTGCTAATTTAATACCTCAATGAGATTTTAAATTTTCTCAGATGCAATTTATTTTGAGATATTTTAAATTGGCAAGGGTTGTTAAAAATTCTATTATCGACTATAAGATTTTTATCAAGAGAGAAAGCAAGTTTCCAGGCGAAATATTATTTTTCAAGATATTAAATAATATAAAGCATGATTACACATCATTTTGCATCACATTGGTGTACTTTACATAGATGCGTAGATGCGTTTGGTATTATCAGTTATTAATTACAATATTTCACTCATAAGAATTTTATTATTTCAATTGTGAAATTTTATGTATATGAATAAAAATTTTACTTGGAAAGAAATTATTAAATTTCTTTGGTAAATATCTTTCCAGATATATATGTTTCCCCAAAAAATCCCTGATTTCTTTTGTTTAAATTATTAGAAAAAGACAAAAAAAAAAAAAATAGAGCAAAGTTATAGTAGCTAAAAGAATTTATCTGATGATTTTATTCTTTATATTTATAAATACTGAGATTTTTAAACCTTTTTTAGTTTACTAGACCACAAAAAAGAGAAATTTTACAGACCATTATGCAACTTTATATTCTCCATCCGTTACATTAAGTTGACAGTAGGAAATATAAAAATGCATTAAGGAAAAAAAATCAATACTAAAAAATATTTCCAAACCATCTTCTTTAAAGCTGCATTGTAAAGTAAAACAAACATTATTATTATTATTTCACTGGGAATAAAATCTACAAATCCATGGGTAGAAATATCTTCAGAATAATATTTTCTGCGTAGCTGTTCTCGTTCTAAGGTTTTATTTAAAATAAGTTCTAGAATCTTTTCTTAACTTTAAATGGAAAGAGCAATATTTGTTTAAACCTTTGCGAGCAATTCTTTCTTACATAAATGTTTAAATTCCAGTGTGAAGAGAAATGCTGTTTGAAAAATGTGAGAAACAATTTTTTGACAATTTTGTTTCTTTAAAAATAAAATGTTCAGTTGATGCAAAAATCTCATTGAAGAGAAAATTTGGTTGGCAGCAGTATAAGAGATTGTGCAGTTCTGACTAATGTTATGGGAAATAAATCTAGATGAATGAATAAATAGCAATTCAGTCCAAAAGGAGCATTTTCGATTTGTGGTCAGACTTTTTCAAAATGTGCGATACTTTTTTTCTGAAATGCAATACATTTTCTTTGAGTCAATTGATGTGATAAATAGGCTGAAAAATTAAGGATTGATTAAATAAAGCAGACGCAAATTCATTCCACAAATTTCAAAATTTTGTCGTATATAGTAATATATTTAAAATAATTTTTAATAATTCCTTAAATAAATTTTTCAGTCTTAAACTGTGTTCTTGCAATTTCTTTAAATGAAACAGACGCTTATTAATCCCACAAATTGCAAATTTTTGCCATATATAATAATATATTTATCAGTCTTTTCAATAACTTCTACAATAAATTTCTTCTTTAAAATTTTGTTCTTGCAATTTGTTTAAATGAAACAGACACAAATTCATTCTACAAATTGTAAAATGCTGCCATATATAGTAATATATTTATCAGTATTTTTTATATTTTTTCAAATAAATTTTTAAGTCTTAAACTTTGTTCTTGCATTGCGTTTTAATGAAGCAGGTGTAAATTGATTCTACAAATAGAAAAATGTTGTCATATATAGTAATATATTTATCAATATTTTTAATAATTTCTGCAATAAATTTTTCAGTCTTTGAATGTGTTCTTGCAATTTGTTTTCCCTAGGTAATTAATGATTCGTTTCCTTCTTTCTTTCTTTGGATTATTCTTTTTTACTTCAATATTTTATATTTTTATCAATGGGCGCTACATAATGAATTAAATTTATTGAATACTTTTAAGGATTTATGAATATTAAATACAGATAGATATATCGATAATACTACTTTTTACTCATCTGTTATAGACATGACAGTCATTTTAAATTTTCACAATATTTTATATGACCAATTTCTTATCTTCCAGTCTCGATATGAATGGCTGAAAAAATATTTTTCAGAGAAAATCGCTCCTTCTTATCTCTTGAAAAGTAATCATATTTCAATTACACCATGAATTTAAGATGAATACTCCTAACAAAGAAATTATCACCTTCTCCCACTATTTTGAATCTATAAATTTCTAATCACAGGTTCTCTGTGAGACCATAAAGGGGCTAAATCCTAATTAATCACTTTGTTTATTTTAAATATGTAGCACGATCAAAACATGGTAGGTAAGTTATTATGCTGCCTGCAACAATAGAACTGAAAGGCCTGTCGTTTTTCAGTTTTTCTTTCTTCTCTCATACACTTCTTATTTTGGATTGGGAAAACCATTAACCTCTTCAGTCCTGAGTTTTTTAAAACTGGTTTAAAAATTTGATTTCTAGATATTTCACCTTTGTTACATCTCAGTAGTTTGTGGCAAAAAATATTTGGTGATAAAACAATTTTAAGTCTCATAATTTTAAGGTACACACATGTGTACCTCTAGTCTTAAGCAAGTTAAAGCATCCTCAACAAAAAAAAAAAAAAAAAAAAAAAAAATAGTTTTCCTGGTTATTTAATAGCTTTACTTTTCCTATTCTAAAGCCTTATAAATGAAAAAAAATACAAAATTTATTATATTAATTATCTATTAAACCTTATTTTGAATGAAATTTCATTTTTTTTTAAATATTACATAAGTATATACTGCATTTTGAGCACTTGACTGTTCTAGATCTACATCCCGGAAACCTGCATTTTGATTCATAATTATCGCCCATGTAATATTGTAGATGGCTTGACATATCTAGTCTTATTTCTTTTTAATTGGGAAGGGACAATTTTTCTTGCTCTTTTAGAGGTATTTTCCCCAGATGGTGGTAAGGAAATCTCAAATGCTCTTTTAGTTGCATTTCCATCATTTGATGACCCTTCTTCTATTAAATTGTTTTCATTCAAAGATGGTTTTTTACTTGTTCTTGATTTCTTTTCTTGCTGATGATGAGAATTCCCTAATATTTTAACAGGAACCGAATTATATGCATTCAAAATTTCATTAATTTCATAACATTTTCGGCTTCATTCCTAATAGCTCTGCTTGTCACTTTGCCACCATTTTATATCAAGCAATTGACAATTACTAAATCTACTAAATGCATGAATGCTCGCATCGGTCTTTTTTTGTAATTACTGCATATTGGTAATACGCAAAATAATGATCGATGCCTCCCATATTATATGCTTTTACAATAGTAGATTTCAGCAGCTTTTCATATCAGCTCATTATATCATATTTCATATCAGCTTTTCGTTCCCATTATTTTGACTATCTTCTGCCTATTCCAATTGACTCATTACCTATACATGTGAAAAATAGTCACGGATTTATTATTTTTCGACTTGACAAAGCACATTTGACTATCAATTGAGATCCATTCATCCCATTGCCAGGTTTCATAATTTTCGATACATGAGAAATTCTATGGCTTCCCCTAAAATCAATTTTTTTTCTAAAAGTTCAATAACCTACTTTTGAGTTAAAGCCACTTGACGTGGAAAAAAAATTATTATTGGCTTATCAAATTCCGTACATTCTATATATAATGTCGGATTGAAATATCAACTACTGACTATAAGGCAGCTATAAAATTAAATTTCTTATTCAAGTTAAAAAATAAATAGTTTTAAATTTCTATCTTATTACATTACAGAACATAAGAATTATTTATTATAAAAAATGTATACAATATATTATTACTATATATATTATTATAAAAAATATATACAGTGCAAGAATAATAATTTGAAAACAAGCGCTCAAAAGATAAACAGTGCAATGGATCGCATGCAGTCAGGAAATGGGAGCGAAAACACCCGAGGTACACATATGTGTACCTTAGTAAAATTTGTATTTTGACCGATTCTATTATAGATAACAAGATATAATTTGGTAATGACTTAAATCAGACACTTAGTATTTTATAAAATATATACAAGTGTTTATTTTAATTTATAAATATTAAAAAAAATTACTTATATTTGCTGTGTTTTCTGTTCAACGCCATTTTCGTTATGTCTCTAATTAATAGCAATGGATATGAAAAAGTATCGAACTATAGTACTATTTATTGATGCAAAATGGAAGCTACATTCATAGATGTTGAAATGCATGCATTATTCCGTCAAAATTTAACTCCGAAGGATAAGAAAAATGAAAAAATTGCAGGTAGACATATGTGTACCTCAGGACTGAAGAGGTTAAATAATAATTAAATCAGAAACAAAGAAGCTCTACGACATTTTCATTTAATATGTAGTAACTCCTTATAAGTCTTTATACACCTTAATATGCATTTTATATGTATTTAAGGCATTTTTTTTTAATATTTATAAGACCAAAACATGGCAGGTAAGTTCTTATGCAATGCAAGAGCAGAACAGTTTGTCGTTTTTCAATTATTTTACTTTCTCCCATACACTTGTTGTTCTTTTGTTTGACTTGGTTCGGAAAAGCCCTTAAATAATAATTAAATCAGAATCAAAAAGAAACTCTGGGACATTTTTTAAAGTAGTTAATTAATTCGATTAAGATCCGTGTCTTGAAATGGCATTTTCTGAAAATAAATTTTGTACAATTTCATGAGCTAGCAGCAATTAATAATTCCAATAAAAAATGTTTTTCGGAATGTTATGTGCAAATTTAGAAAAACCAACCTTACGGCATAGTATTTTTGCCATAATCAATAAAAAAATTTCGAAATTATGTTACCAATTCTTATTTGGTTAGATAACCTTTGACTTTAATGCAACAAATTACCTGAAATAAGAAATTTTATGCATAAATATATTAGTCACCATTTAAGTTGTATATGTAAGAATACTATTAATTTTGGGAAAAATACATAGAATTATTTTACAGCTTTTATTAGGAGAGTAGATATAAAATAGTATCATTATTTGTTTTGTGGATTCTGAATCGATATTAAATAAATTATCTATCTTATGAAATCAATAAGGTTTCCTTTCCTTAGTCTGGGATCTTATATATATATAGCAACATTTAATGTCAAGCAGCAGTAATTCATGTGATTGCATTCATGTAATGAATGTCTGCGGTGGAAAGGAGAAATATTGAGATGACTTTCTCTTTTGTAACTTTGACTTCTAGTCCTTTATCTAGATAGCTATATTTACACTGTTTTAGTCATCCTTAAGGATCTTGCTAAGCATTTATAAGAACAATTTTAGGTTCTCATTATTAAGTATACAATAACTATGTTTTATGACATTAAAAAGCTTATTTATAACAATATAAAGCAAGTTATTTTTTTCGGGTACTTTAACAAAATTTTCTTTTTTTTTCTCAATTTTTATATCAAAATATTTTTTTGTCCATAATATACAGAAAGATTATGTATAATAATCGTAAAATGATAGGAATAAAAATTGATGATAAATTAAAGATTAAATTATTTTCAAACCATGACATATTATGAAATATAACATGTCACAACTGTATAAATATTATCGCATTTATCCTTCTCGAGACCTCGAGACTATCAAATATATATATATATATATATATTGGTGTGATTCTCAAATGTCACAACAATATTTTTCCTACAAAAATATAATCAGCAAACTTGAACAAATCGAGGAGCATATGTCTTGGGGAAAAAAAGCATTTTTTAAAGTGATTTCGGGAAAAAATATAAGACAGTTTTTCTATAATTTAAATCATCTAACATCCAATTTTGCATTGAATTTGAGCTATGAATATGTCAATTCAATTATATAATAAATGAAATTATCAAATCTTGGGAAATCATAATTAGCTGAATTGCATTACGTTCAGAATTATGAATAGTTCAAAGAATAAGAAGATTCAAAAGTAAAGGTTCACTAATCTATATCAATTTTTTCATATATATGTATATCCTGACTAATATGCAATTTTTGTCTGTGTAATTCAACTGCATCTAAAGGCGAAATCAAAGCATCATAATCCTTTCTAGATTCAGCGTTCTTCATATGGATTTAAATACCCCATTGCGAAAAACTGCACTGGCCATCTATGATTGCAATTTTCTTTCTCATTTTCAATATTCTCATTTACATTTAAATTGCAGCTTTCTGATATATGAGTTCGCTTAAATGAAAAGTTCCATAAAGGAAATAAAGGCTTCTAATAACAGAAAAAATTATAAACAAGTGATTTATATACTTTAAATATGATTGAAAAATTATATTCTATATTTTCACCTGCCTTTAAATTGTATGTTTTACTTTTTTTCACAGGAAGATTAAAGTAATGGAATTATTTTTCATGGTTATTTAAAAAAAATCCAGAACTATATTATCAGGTCATTTATTTTGCAACGACTTATGGAGCTGGTGCAAATAATTGGTCCAATAAGCAATGATGAGTTAAAGTTCTTGACTTATAACGTTAAGAATGGAATCATATATTCGATTTAATTTTTAAATATTTTTAAACTAAGCAAATGTACCAGTTTGAATAATTATTACATACACCGTAATTAAAATATACCATGTCTAATCGTCCTAAGTAATAAATATATTTTAATCACATGATTTGAAAATAATTTACTTAATTTGATGGCGCTTTGTTGAAGATATATTTCGGGTAGATGAACTGTGCTATATTTTCTATGACATTTAATATATACCACTGCATAAAATTACTTATCGCAAAGTATCTCATCCTACTGTACTTCTTTTGTGAAGATATACGACAACTGAATATTTAAAAATCTGCACAAACTTCAATTAAAGGCATGATAAGAAATTTAAATGTAAAATTTGTATCATAACATTAATTTACGTGCATACGTTTGTAAATTCATCGGTCGATGTCAACATCGAATCTTGAAAAAATGATAAATGTATAAACTCTAGCGATAATTGACAATATTTTGTATAGGTATAAATTAATTTGAATTATGAAGTCTTTAGACCATATCCTTAATTGTTTTTGTAAAATATTATTAAATAGTATATATTTTATGAAAGCCTTTCTTTTAATTGTAAATGATTAGTTTAACAAAATGAAAGAAAAGAAAGAAATTTTGTATTTTCAAAGAATGCTAAGCAACTAAAAAGGAAGAAATCCTTGTCCTAAACGATACTTTTTAAACATGGGTAGATTTGTCAATAATAAAAGCGTATTTTCTGGAAAATTTCATACCAACAATATTTTTTATACTACTATACTAACTAACTAAAATTTTTATGCTAACAATACTATCAATAATATTTATTAAAAATATATAAATTGTCTTTTATGACTTATTCGAAATCATTCATGGTTTACCTAACTGAGAAAAGAAATTGCTAGAAAAACGTTGGACTAGAAATTCTCACATGATAACCACAAGTGCCATTTGGAAAGTAGCACGGAGCGACGCGGTGGCATCAACCAGATAAGCAAGGAAAATGCCATTTCGTCATGCATGCTCCATAAGAAAAATCTAACGGTAATCATAAAACACGGTTGCCTGTTTTGCAAACTGACGCATTTTCCTCCTTCATATTCGAGGGGAGGGGGGAACATTCAATTCTCTAAAGTTCCAAATAAATCGCGTTCGCGTGTATCTAGAAACCCGCTGGTAATACATGAAACGCAGGCACTTCAAAATCTCGTATAACAAATTTCACTCCAGAGAGAAAGGGGGTTGAAAAATAAAAAGGTGTAAGAAGAAATGTGAAATGGAAAGAATGTGTGCAAGTAGGAAAAAAAAATATGTGTCAAATTTGCTGTTGCAGAAACATTTTCAATTTATAACTCTAAGATTTTGTTTTTGCTTTTTTTTTTCTCTCCTAAATTGCGTTTTGCGAGCAGTGGATGAAAATCTTGACGAATATTAAATATATATCGTTCGGATAGGAGGAATTGATGGGAATCCAACTTCGGAAAAAAGTGGTGAGCTTTATCTCAAAGCAGAGTGGGTTGTAATATTTTTTGATTTCGGCATTAAATTCGCATTTTGTTTCTTTGAACTGCTATAAATGGATTTTTAATATTCCTAAAAATTAAATGAAGTGAATCAATCCGAATATTGAAACATATGTAGAAAAAATTGATTTATGTTTAGATTTCAAAGAATAACTTATTATCATTTAATACGATGAAACTCATCTTCTTAAAAAAATATTTTTGCCATAGCACAAGAAAAAAAATGAACACATTTTTAAATAATTTAGTTTAACCAAACATTGATTTATAATATAATCCAGTGCAAAATTAAGATGAAACCAAATGGTCGATTACACACACTGTGTTATCAAAGAAAATCATTAATATAACAAGAAAAATCAAAAGATAATACTCATTAATAATATTATGAAATAAACTATTGAAACATTCCTGTCTCAACACTATACAAAAACTAGCCACATAATACTTTCCATGTCTAATTTATGTTTATTTCAAAGATATAAATGTTCATAGCACTTACCCAGAATAAAATATTCAAACATAAGCCAATTTTGAATTCACAATGGACTTTCATTGATTGCGGTCAATATGAAGCGTATTCAATATTAATTCTTGAAATTATTCATTTATGCGGAACTTCTAATAAAATAGCTATATTTCTTGGCGAAATAGTAGACGAAATAACGGATGGTAGACAATAATAACGTTACTTTAAGCTATATGACTGGCATTTTGACATAGAGCATCTCTTATAAATAATTCAGTTGTTTAAAAGTGAGCTGAAAATGAGGAACTCAAAATTCGATAAGCACATAACATCGTATTAGAATCTTAAGGAAGCTCCGAATCACGATGGAATAATAGAAAATAAATGGCTAAATTTTATTTAAAAAATCTCTTTTCAATAAAAAAAAGGTGAATTTCAATTGCAAACATCAAAGTAAATTTTTAACATTACTCATGATTTAGAAAAAGGGAGTTCAACAATCAAAGAAAAAGAAAATCATAAAATAAGAATCACTATCTTATACACAAAACCATAAGTACATTGTTCTTTGCGTCAAATGCATCGATTTTGAATTTTTCCTTCTGAAAAGAAACACGCAGTGAAGTTTCTGATATTGGCTTAACGATGAGTGGACGTTTAGTAATACAATAGATGCAGTTTCGCTATCATTTTGAGTTCGGAAAACGATATTATATTCTAAAAAAGAAACAATGTTTCGAACGTCTGTTGTATCAATTTCTATTCATCAAGGATCGAGTGTTTTGTTTACGTTAGCTTTTTCACTGAAGAATTCATATTTGAAGAAATGTACTTTCATCCAAATAATTTTTCTTTTTCATGTACATACAATATTTATAACTATTTTGGTTCAGAAAACACATGCAGAGAGCATTATGCATCAAGCAAGTTTTATAAAACTCAATTATAAATTTAAATATATAAGAAATATAAAAGAATTTTAAAAACAAAATTATCAAATGGAAATATGGCTTAAGAAAATACCAAATTAAAAAAATAAAATACATGAAAAAATACTTTAGAAACAATGGACGTTTATTTACTGTGAAGAACCGGACGTTTTAGAAATATTTGTATCATTTTATATTATTTATGAACCAAGAAAGTAGAAAATCATGTGAAGGGGTATGAATACATGACTCCCTTCATTTGAAACATTATAATAAATATTCATTGAACGAAAAAAAATTAAACATAAATAAAATTTTTGCAAATATAATAATTTATTTATTTTATTTTCAGCGTAAATGTACCATTTATATTGATCCATTTATGTCTATGCGTTGGCTCATTTTGAAAATTCTGTTTTTATACAATACCATCAATTGTGAGTAGAGCTATTGTTCAAAGACTCGTTTGAAATCGTCATCACAGTGAAACTTGTGATGACCGAGAACCTCCAAATAAATGAAATTTTGTAGGTATCCAGTCTGGGCTGTATAGCAGGTACTTCCAAGCTTTCCGACAAAAGGTCTGTAGTTTTGTTGATAGTTGATAAAATAAATCAGAACGAAAACAACCTTATAGCAGTGAATAGTTCCATATGTCGTATATCGCATATCACGAATATCATTGCAGTTTAGTCAAGGGTACACAGTAAATTGGAGTATTCACAGTATTCTTACAAAGAAAATACTTTGCCAGAAAGCTCAATTTCATGTCTTTGAAAACAATATCAATTTTGGTGGGGGATTTGAAACTTTAAACTTGCTTCGGACAAAGATGGGTGTTTTCTCAATATGTTCTTCGTTTTCGACCCTGATATAAATTGTCAAGTGTCTCAGGTATAATTTTAAAATCAGATCTGATCTTCCATGATAATAAAAGTACACTCACTGTTGCAAACCGTATATCCATTAGTTGAAGGCTTTATTGTGTGCATGGTGGACTGCAATGTTTCACTTTTAACTTTTATCATCCGGTTAGACTGTTACTGCTAACATCCACAAAGATCAAATCCATCGAATTTACCAATCACTTTTGAAAAAAATCAACTAGCTTTAGAGAATTGTAAAGGTTCTTTTATTTCACCAAAATGTTAACTTCCTGTCACTCGTGTGACCTCTGACACAATTCAGGGCATTAGATGTGAACATCTTTTGCACTCTCTGTATTCCCCTGACATTAGCCCTTCTAACTAACACCTATTTTTAAGACTAGACAATCACCTAAGAAATAAACAGTTCAGAATTAGAGATGCTATGGAAACGGAGTTAGAGAGTTTTTCAAACACAAAAGATCGTGACTTTTATAAGAATGGAATCTATAAAGTTATTTTAAATTGGGAAAAGGTTGTTGATTGTAATGATAGTCATTTTGATGAATAAATTGTGTTATTCTTTATACATCTTCTGTTTATATTCTTTCAACAATAAACAAGATAACTTTTTAATTGCTTGATATGATATCAAAATTTCAAATGGCAATATTTAACAACAAACATTTTTCGCCAATTAAATTTAATGCTATCCATCAAGGGTGAATACAAAACTTTCTTTTTTATTTAGAAATTATTGTCTAAAATAAAATAAAAAATCTTTGGTTCTCTGAAGATATGAAACTCAAGGAAAGGAAAAAGAATAATAAATTTGTTTACATCGTTTGCCAACAGATTGCAAAATCTTGTTAAAATTTTAAATAATTATTATTTATTAGCGGTTTTCTATTCTACGATAAACAAAATTGTTATTCATTTTTATGACTAAATTTCTATTTCTTTATTTTTTTTATTTTTTGTAATTTTCATATAATTATCATCTTAATAATATACTTGATTTTCTGATAGTTTATAATAGTCACAATATTAAAATATCATAATTATGTTAACTATTTAATAATTTTGAAAATATATCAAATTTTATTAAAATAAAAGAATTTTTTAAATATATTTGAAATCGAAGTTAATTATTAAAGATTATTGGAAAATTTACAGTATTAACCCTTAACTGGGGACGTGCGATCTGTGAGACCGCTTTCGAAGTATTTTCGGTCACACCTATTCTATTTTTAGCTCAATTGAATGGATTGACCCTGTAGCTTCCTATTTTGTGATCTTCAATACGCGTGCACTTCTTCAACCGATTTCAGCTGATGCCTGTTAAACTAAATCAGTTATTTCTTTAAGCACAGTCCACACCTCCTTGTTAGTGTCCCAGTGATAAACAAGGCTTAGCAGATGACGCTAAAACTTGGGCCCAGAAATGTCATCCAATTTATGAAGTAGTGTTCCAGACACTTTTAAATGAAGCATAAAGTGATTTTAGTGATAAGGATAATTGTACTTAAGAGTTTTTCGATGAAAGTTCGCATTCAACTGATTCTGATATGTATGTTCAAACATGATTAATTTTTCTAGTGATAATGTATTTTGATAAATTTATAAAATATATTAATATAACAAGAGATATATATACAGAATTTATAGGTTGATTTTTATACTAGTTTTCTTAACCTGTAATTTTGAAATGCTCTAGAATACTGTGATATGAAAGTCACACAAGTCGATAAAAAAAGGGTCAATTTTACCCATCGTCAATTTTTTTTTATTTTTCATATAATTGTTGAATTTTACATTATATTGTCTTCTATATACCTTCATACACTGCAAAAATAAATATAATTTAAAAAGTAAAAAATAATATGATTTTTCAAGAATATTATTTATTATAACATTCAATTTGAGAAGAAAACGTTTCTTCCAACTCATTTACTTTTTTCAATGATAATATATTTTGAAAAATCTCTAAAACATGTCTATATATCAAGAAAAATATCTGCAAAATATATTGGCAATTTTTCATGCTAATACATTCATTAGAAAATTTAATTTGAGTGTAAATGAAATGCGGTCTCGTAGACCGCACCTCCCCAGTTAAGTCCTAAAATTTCACCTCCCCAGTTAAGGGTTAAATAAACAGGATGTAAAATAAATGTTAATTCTTGAATGTGAAAAACATAGAAAGAAACAACTCGAGTTAAAGAGTTAAAAAGCAACAGAACTGCAGAAATCTAATTTGGAGGCAATATCTAGAAGACCTTGTAAAACAGATTAAATAGATAACTGTAATTCGTATCTATTTCATCTAGATCTGGCTCTAAACAATGCTTAGCAAGGAGAGTCTCGTTTCTTTGAGGCTGAACTCCCTCGAGTGCTTCAGAACAATCTGATTAATTCAAGGAACGAACGCTTTCCACTGTACTCAAAAGTTTGTTCAAGACTGCTAAAGGTAACTCCAAAGAGAATAGAGGCTTAGCAATATCATTTGCATTTGAAAACAAGGGATGCTTACGGTTCTTCAAATGGGTGTACCGGTAATCAATAACGAAGGAGTCACGCTGTTTTTAAAGAGCACGGTTAGAAGGAAAGAAATATTATAATCATGAAATTGTAAAGAGAAAAATATTCTTCAAATTTTCAAGGCATACATTTATTAAAGAAAACCTATTTTAACCTAAATTATTAATTGTATTTTGACACATGTTTAATACATGAGCCATTCTGAATCTTTAAAATAATTGTTTCTCTGGCAAAAATTATTATACATAACCTTTGAACAAAGAATTTTCAGGATGTAAATCTAAATAAATTCTAAATACTTTTTCTAGACACTTTTAAACTTTTAGGTGATAAATAGATTTAACCAATTTCAATTTCAGTTCCGATTTAAGATATCAATTTTTTTCGAGGATAAATCATGCTTTTTATGCAAAAAAGATTTAGTGCTGTTTTATTATTTTTGTTCATTTGTTACTTGATGATATGACCGAGATGATATGACTCATATTCCCATTTATGAGTTATTTACTCAGAATGATAATACTTTCATATGCATTATCGTAATGCCAAATTTACCTACATATAAAATATTAATTTGTAACATTTTTTTCTAATATATTCAAATCAATGATGAATGTTTCAGTAAAAAATAAAAGATTAAAGTCCATTAAAGAAAATCATGCATAATTGAGACATATTCTTTTATTACAGTACATATAGATCTGCATTTATATCCTTATGTAAGGCGATAATTTTGAAAGAAAATCTAATTTGTGTTATTATTATTATTATAATTATAATTGAAAACACATGGGCATTTTAATTTCAAAAAACAGGAAAACTTAAAACGTTTAAGAGCAATACATAAGTTACTGTTTGAATTTACATAAATAAAGAGGTCTAAGCAGCCTGTGACAATCAATTTCATTCAGTGTTGCAACAGAGATTACATTAGCCCTCTCTAACTTTGATGGCAGAAAGATTGCAGAGTGATCTAGTTAATTAAATCTTTAATAACCTTACAACTAATTTAAAAGCCTAAATCATCCAAAATGCAATAGAGATAGTTAACCATTTATCCTGAATAATGAAAATGACACTCGTTAAGCAAATGAGGCAATCTTAAAGAATTATTTTCTATCTATTTCTATATATGAGACAATTTTCTGTATGTGTCTAGAAGTTTTTCACGTTTGATCTCTGTACCATGAGTAGTAAGCTGTTAAAATCGTTTACCATTAATCGTAACCTGTTAAAATTTGTATAAGATATCTATCGACTTTCATACACTAAATGGTACTTCTGTCATTCCTTTTATTTGTTTGAAAGTTAGGGTAAAATATATTTTGTAGACAAATATTCATATTTAGTGTCTGTGAATGCCGGGTTAGTATGATTGGAAGGGCATTGGATTCGCATCCCTTGGGTTGTGAGTTTGAGCCAGTCGAAGACTCTCCGTGTGTGGTGGTGGCTGGCACACGTAAAATCTGTCGTGGTCACAAAGTCATCCATGTCAAGAATAGTGCCAGGGGGGGGGGGGGGGGGTACTGGACCAGAAGTGATCGTTTTCTGGTTCTGGTCTAAATTACGATCTGTGGTTGAATGAAAGAAGTTCGTCCCTTAAAAAGGGTTGTGAAGCGTGAATAGCTAAGTCGTAATCTTGGCCCCAGATGGCACTACAGAAAAACAAGATACGTAAAAAATCTGGCTTGAATTTGCTAACTTAGTCAGATTTCTGCTTTCCTATGAAAAGTGCCATCAGAAACAACAGCAGTGTTTATGAATAACATTTGAAGAAAATCTATTCAGTAATTCGAATTTCAGTAGCGTGTAAAATGTTGGCGATT
>JAPMOR010046209.1:57356-74664 GCA_026543865.1 Argiope aurantia | reverse complement strand
TATATATATAGTTGGAAAAACCACTAATAATAACTTTTTCTTCACTGGGTAATTGTAACATATATTTAAGTTTAAAATTTTAAAATTAAAAAAGGATATTTAGACTTCAGTTTTTCAGTTTAAATAATTTTAGAATTTTTTTTATAATTAAATAGCATCAAATATTAATAAAAAATAAAATTTAATCACATTTACTTTTAGAACATTCTAAATATCTATAAAAAGCAAACGATTTTAAGAAAAAGAACGTCCTTAAAAGAAATAGATAAAATAATTTCATAGTCCACACAGTATTTTTTTTCTTAGCTTAAATCATGACTGAACCTTTTTTTATTATAAAATAATATATATATATATATGGTATCCTTGTTGTTCCACGGACCACCAGGTGGCACTGCATCTACCTTCCATCCACCAGCTGACGTCACACGGACATGAGCTTAAGCGAGCGAAAGTGAAACATTGGACTTGGTGTTTGTGTGTGACGTAACTGAATGTCTGAATTTCTGCGATGTTAACTAACTTGATGTAAATGGGCAGCGACCGCCCTTCTAACTCTTTACTTCTTTTCTTCTTAATTTTATGTCGTGCCGTCTTTATGTTTGTTTGTCTTCCATTAAATTATTAAATGTACAACTTGACTATTTCATTCGCCTTGAAACAGATGGAAGCTAGGCTTTCATCCTACATGGAGGCTTTGGCCGATCGAACTTGGCTACCTTAAAACTACAACACCCCTAGACCCAGCTTTCATGTTATCTTTTGATGGGCAACCAGTGTTAAGCTACAAATTTAGTGATGTTGTGCTAGGACTTTGTGTTAAAACCGAATGGATTAACATGGAAGTTAAGGAAGTGTTTACGGTTTCCAAAACCGAAACTGGTAACTTCGAACGGCAAACTGTAAGTACATTTTGATGATTCTCCCTATTATTTGAAGAACATATAGACGCTTGTTCAAGAAAATGTAGATTGTTGATGGAATATTAAAATTGATAAAGATTTAACTGCAAGAAAAAGAGTTGTATAGTTGATGAAGAATTCTTAATTTTGATGCATAATTTTGATGAAGCGAAAGTTATTTGAAGATAAATTTGCTTATTCGATGCTACTCGGATGTTGAACTTAATTCTTTATCTTTTCTTGCAAGAATATTTGCTATTTCAAAGAATACCTTGACGCTTTCGAAATTACAATTTTGATGCTTTTGTGATTAGAACTTTGAAGATTTTGAATTAATAACTTGATGTTGAATTTGCATCTTCTATTTTCTTGAACAGAGATTTATTTTGAAGAAATATTTGATATATACTTACATATTTTGAGATTACATATTTGAAGATTGCATATTTTGAGAAATAATATTTTATTATATTTTTGCTATTTGAAATTTTGATGTGGAATTTTATTTTCTATATTTGAATGCATATTTTAAAGCTTGATTTAATATCTAAATTTTGAGTGCCTACGTATTATAGACATTGATATTACTTTTTGAATGTTTGTGTGATAGTTGCTTGAAGTAGAGATTAATGGTTACTTTAAATGATTGCCCGAACATTTCTAAATCTCTAAAAACTGGTAGAAAGAACCAAATCCAACTTTTGCATAAGTTAATATTTGGCTCAGATGGCGACAGGCAAAGCCGTTCTAGATTACGCAAATTTTCTGGATTCCCACCTAACTTTCAATTGGAAGAGGCGAAACAGAAAGTTCTGAAAGAATTTTCGCTTAAAGATTTAATTTCTATATATTTCTATCTCTTGCATTTAGAATTTCATACTGATTTAGAAAAGTGTAGTGATGTTATTCTAACGAATCTAAGCGATCTTTCGTTGTTGCAAATGAAGCTATCTGATTTGAGTGAAACGGATGACCTTGAAGAACCAAAAACGGAAATCGAAGACTCGCAGCTAACCGCAAGCAATAAATTAAATCCTCCCGATTTGGTAAATGAACGCCAGATAACGCACATTAATCTTGATGAGTCAGCCCAAACTTCATTGCCTTCATTTGATGCGCAACGTTCTGGTTGCAATTCTTTCCAGGCATTTAGTCTCAAAGATATTGTTGATTTAGTAAAACCCTTTTCGTCACGAGATAATTACAGCTTTGAAACTTTCCTTTCTGATGTTGAATATATATTTAATTTATATGAAATAAGGAATCAAATTCACCAAATTATTTTCGTTAAGAAATGTTTGACAGGTCCAGCGTTAACTTTAATGAGATCAATTCGTGGAATTACAAATTGGGAACAAACGAAGCAACATTTATTATCAGAATTTTCAGATAGGGTAAATGGCATCCAATTACATAAATTGATGGAATCTCGACGTATGAAACCATTTGAAACATTACAAGAATATTTCTTGGCCATGCGAGATATTGCCCACAAGGGTTCTCTTGATGATTCCTCTTTGATCGAGTATGTCATAAACGGAATTCCCGATTCATCAAACAATAAAATTATTTTGTACGGCTGTAAATCAATTCCTGAATTTAAGGAAAAATTGAAAATTTATGAAAAGCTATTTATTGCTTCAGGAACTTTTCGGCAAAGTAATGACAAAAAAATTTGATCCCACTCATAATACAAAATTTGACCGTAAGCGTACTCCAAACCCACAACCAGTATGTTACTCCTGTGGTTTAAAAGGACATAAGAGTACCCACTGCACGAATAAGACACTTGGTAAACAATGTTACGGCTGCAAACATTTTGGCCATGTTCATACTAATTGCCCTCAAAATTCACGAAACGCTGAATCCAAATCTGACGCTAAACTTGCTACACCTACTAGAACTGTGCACCATATTTCTGCTCAAACCTTTTCACAAAACCCCATGCATGTTGAAATTATACTTAAAGGAATTCAATGAACTGCACTTTGTGACACTGGGTCGCAAGTCACTATTATTAATGAAATTACATATCTAAAAATTGGTTCTCCACCATTACATCCTTCTCATGTAACTTTTTCTGGAGTTGGCCAAAATACAGTTCAAAGTATTGGTTTCTTTCAGGATTCTATTACTATTTAAAATCAAACATTACCTGCAAAAATTCATGTTCTTGGTGATGACACATTTCCACTTGATATGATTATTGGAACTGGCGTTTTGCAACAAACTCAATTTACATTTGGTAAAGACGGAATTCGTTTCTGCTTCAATGATGATGAGAATTTTTTTGTTTCATGCTGAAAATGTTATTGATGAATGTCCTTATGATTTATCGTATGTTAATGATCCAAATATTCGAAATGAATTGTCATTATATATTAATAAGTATAAACCTATTATAACTAAGGATACTAAGTTGAAAATGAGTATTGTATTACAAGATTAAATTCCTTTTTGTCAAAGACCCAGGCGACTCTCTTTTCCTGAAAAACAGAAAGTAAATGAGCAAATAACTGATTGGTTAAATCAGGGTATAATTAGAGATAGTTGTTCCGATTATTGTTCTCCATTAGTCTTATGCAAGAAAAAAGACGGTAACTTACGACTCTGCATAGATTACCGTAAATTAAATGCTAAAACGGTTAAAGATAGATATCCGTTACCCCTAATAGAAGAAATTCTAGACCAATTGCACTCGGGATTTTTTTTTCAACAATTGATTTGAAAAATGGATTCTTCCACGTGGAGATGGAAGAAGATAGTAAAAAGTTCACTTCATTTGTCACGCATGATGGACAATACGAATTTAACAAAGTCCCATTTGGTCTTTGCAATAGCCCGAGTATTTTCCAAAGATTCATTAACCATGTGTATCGTGATCTTCTTAAAGAAGGCGTTGTCGTTATCTGCATGGATGACATCCTTATACCCAGTATTGATGAGCTTGATGGTATAAAGCGTTTATCTAGGGTATTACAAACTGCATCCGAATACGGATTAAAACTTAACTTGAAGAAATGCCAATTTCTGAAATCTAAAATAGAATTTCTGGGTTACATTATTGAAAACGGTAGAATTAGTCCTTCTTTGGATAAAACTGTTGTCGTCCAGAATTTTCCAGAACCTAAAAGCGTTAAACAGGTTCAAAGCTTTCTTGGCCTAACTGGTTATTTCCGAAAATTTATTCAAAATTATGCATTAATAGCTAAGCCATTTAGTGACTTACTTCGTGACATGGACCCGAACAAATTTCAGCATTCCAAACTCTAAAACAAAAGCTTTCTGAAATACCTGTATTACTCATTTTCAAGCAGGGTGCGAAACTTGAATTGCATACTGATGCTAGCAAATTTTGTTATGGCGCTATTCTCTTTCAACAGTCTGAAGACCCCAATTCATTACATGAGTAAAAAAAACCTCCCCCCAAGAAGAGAAATATTCAAGCTACGAACTTGAAGTTTTAGCAATTATTGAAGCTTTAAAGAAATTCCGAAACTATTAAGTTGGTAGTAAATTTCGAATCGCAACGGATTGTTTGTCATTTCAAAAAACTATGAGAAAAACACGTTTGACACCAAAAATTGCTATATGGGCTTTATTTTTGGAAGACTTTAACTATGAAATTTTACATCGTCCAGGCAAACAAATGAAACATGTGGATTGTTTAAGTAGATACCCTATTATGCTTGTAACACACCATGAAATAACATCCAAAATTATCAATTGTCAACAAAATGATGAATATATAAGTTCCATAAAACAACTTTTGGGAAATAGGCAAATTAATGACTTTATTCTTAGGAATAATGTGCTTTATAAAATAGTAAATGATTCTGATCTCTTGGTAGTTCATCAACTAATGCAGACTGAAGTTGTTAAAAATATTCATTCTAAAGGTCATTTCGGTATCATTAAAACTGAAGACGTCGTAAAGCAAACTTTCTATTTTCCTAATATTAGAAAATGTCATATCAAACTGTATTGAGTGTATTCTTGTAAATAAAAAGTGAAGGAAAGGCGAAAGATTTTTACATCCTATCCCAAAGGAAGAAGTCCCCTTCAGCACGTACCATATTGACTTTTTGGGTCCTTTAACATCTACCAATAAAAATTACAACCATATCTTCACTGTAATCGACGCATTTGCCAAATTCACTTGGATGTATCCCGTAAAATCTACATCAGCTCATGATGCCATCGACAAACTTAAACAACAAGAAGTTACATTTGAAAATCCACATCGGATCATAACCGATAAAGGCAGTGCATTTATATACAAACAATTTCAAGAATATTGTGAGAATGAAAGTATTGAACATCTCAGCATCACAACCGGAATTCCCAGAGGTAATGGGCAAGTCGAAAAAATCCATGGAACCATAATTCCAATTTTAGCAAAACTATCGTTCGACGATCCCACCAAATGGTATAAATATGTTCCTGCTGTCCAGCGGACGTTGAACACAACAGTTTCAAGAAGTACCCAACGAACACCTTTTGAGCTCCTAACTGGCGTAAAGATGAAAACCAATGAAGACCTACACATCCTTGAATTGCTGAAAAAGGAAAGCATGAAATCCTTTATTGAAGATCGAGAAAATATTCGCAAGGAAGCTAAAAGGAACATTCTAAAGGTCTAGGAAGAAAATCGTCGAAATTGCAGTAAAAAGAGAAAGGAAGCACATCAGTACAAGGTTGGCGACTTTCTTGCAATTCAACGAACTCAATTTGGGACTGGTCTCAAGTTGCGAACAAAATTCTTCGGTTCTTACGAAGTGGTGAAAGTCAAGTTGAACGACCGCTATGATGTCAGAAAGGTCGAACAAAACGAAGGACCAAACATCGCATCCACTGCAGCAGACCACATGAAAATGTGGGGCAGAATAATTTAAAACGGACTAGAGTCCACTGCATCTGAACAAAGAAATCTGTATTTTTCTAACTTTAATTGTTCATATACTTTTTCTGTCTCCTTTTTTTGTTCATTTCAGGTTCTTTTTGTTCGAGTGTTTACTTGGTGATGTTGGAATCCAATGGATGAAAGGCTCGCTGAAGTCAGCTCTTCAGTCAGAATGGCCGATGTGGTATCCTTGTTCCGCGGACCACCAGGTGGCACTGCATCTACCTTCTATCCACCAGCTGACGTCACACGGACATGAGCGTGAGCGAGCGAAGGTGAAACATTGGATTTGGTGTTTGTGTGTGACGTAACTGAATGTCTGAATTTCTGCGATGTTAACTAACTTGATGTAAATGGGCAGCGACCGCCCTTCTAACTCTTTACTTCTTTCCTTCTTAATTTTATGTCGTGCCGTCTTTATGTTTGTTTGTCTTCCATTAAATTGTGAAATGTACAACTTGACTATTTCATTCCTCTTGGAACTAAGATGGTAGCTAGGCTTCCATCCTACATATATATGATGTTTATATTTCATTCTACTGTATTCAAAGGAATTATTCCCACTAGTGCTTGATTAAAAATCATGTTTTATTACATTTTTCGAAAATTTTACTTATTTTATTCACTAGTCTTCGAAGTCGAAATAAAATACATTTAATTCTTTTCTGTATTTTAACATTTGATTTAACATTTTTTATTTCGTGGATTTTCTGGAGAAAATACGAAACTTAAACTTAAAATAAGTTAAAATCTAAATCATATTCTCAAGAGAAAAAATTTCTTCATATGAACTACAAATGAGTATCATTTAAGTTTTCCATGCATTGAAGTTAGTAGAAAATGAAAGTTTGGTAAAGTATTTGCCCTTTCAAGTTAACTTTAGGTTGTTTTTTTTTTTCCTTTTTTTAAATTCGTAATTCTGAATTAGGGAAAGATACCCTAAATAGCCTCTATGTCGCAAAATAGAATGTTTAGGAGACAAATAGTTTTGAAGTTTCTTATCAGGTTCTTAAGAAAGAGGATTCATTTTCTTTAACGTAAGATGGTATTTTTTAATCTTCCAGAAAACTTTTTTTTAATATGACAAAATGTTAAAATGTACACTTGTATAAATTAAAATGCATACAATTTTTCTATCTTTTAAAACATAAGCTTATATTCCTTTTTTACATTATTTATAAGAATGGTATATCGGATTGAATAATATTTTTTTCAAAATAAATTAAAATGCAAAATATAATTTTAAAAAAAGCTTCTGTCTCACAAACTGTCTGGCTGGAAAATCCCGAATAACTTTGAAATGTATAAAGATAAATAGCAGCTAATAATTTTAGTTGATGAGTTTGTTATCTAAAACGTACATTGGATAATGAAGTACTAAATACTTGAACGAATGTGGGGGGTGGTCATTACTTTTTCGCGTCTGAAAAGCATTCTCAATTTTTTTTTAAAGTGGAAAATTAAGCAAAAAATATTTTTAATTCTTTTAGTAAAAGTAATTTTTTGAAACATTCTATTTAATGCTTATTAAAGTAGAAGGGGCCACTGATAACAATTATTATTATATGTATTTTACTTTAAAAAATCAATTTTGTAGAAAAAAACTGGAAAAATGCATATGAGTACTTTACAATTCTTTTAAATTCGTAGACAAAAGAAAAAAATCACTTCTAAAAAAATATTGTTTCACTATTTCATAGTATTTTTTTTCAAATACAATAAAAAGAAAATTTGTCAAAATAAAATGCCTATCTTTGTGATTACTTTTTATCGAAAATAATTCATTAGTTTTGAGTAATGAATATAATAATAGTTGCGCTCATTTTAATTGTGTAAAACTGCTATACTAAAACGTTTTAAATGATAAAAATGAAAATAAGCCTTTAAATATAATTTCTAGATCAGTTATTTTTGCTTTTAATGCTTACATTTATGTATAACTGTACTTAATAATTGTGGCTTTGTACACACGTACACATTTACCCCCCCCATATATATATATATATATATATAATTAAAAGTAATTATATTATTATATAATATAATTAATATATATAATTTTTCTATGAGAGTATATGTTAAAATTAATTGATATTATAGAAATCCATTAAAAAACAAAAAATGCACTAAAAATGCCTCTTGGAGTTTTTTAATATGAGATTTTTTTTTTAAATTAAAACTGTTATATATTTTTTGAAAATCAATACAACGGACAAATAAACAAATCATCTCATTCTAATTAAGTTAAAAATTGAGAAAGTGATTTTATCTAAATATATAGAGGCACTAACTATAGGAGTTTGCGAATGCAGAGATTCCTTCTTGAAATTTAACTTTATTGCATGTCGCATCTGATGCAATATATTAAGAATAAATTATAAATGAGGTACACAAATTTACTATTTGATATCTTAAACTTTTAAATCAGTTACCATATGTAATTAAGATCTTAAATACAAACATATGAAATATATAAGTAAAACACTTTTAAGATTATTTGTATAATTACATATAATAAGCTGATGAAATAATATTATCTAAACTGTATATTATTATTATTATTTTCTGTTGTCTTATGATTACTCTATTTATTTATTATGGAATAATAGTATTAAAGTCTCCATATGCCCCAAAAAACCTTAATTATTGTGGATTATTACAGGAAATCCATAAACGGCAGGAGGCTTAAGGTCCAAATGAAAAGCAATCTAATGAAAAGAGATAAGGGAAAAACATATATTCTTCCGAATCTGATGCATTACCCGTCGCAGAAGAAGAAATCAACAAATATCATTGGGAAAAAGAACCAGGTTCTTTTTTCTCAGGCGTCGAGTCTATGCTTGGCGACACAAAGAACCAAGTCAGGTGATAGCACATGATATCTTATTTGCTGATAATGTAATGCTATGAGATCATGGTATCACAGTTTCCCCTCCTTATTGGACCCCTATCTTGCCTCTGTTTGATTTGTTCCGATTGCTTTACGATGTTTCTTTCATCTGTTGGACATTCTTGATGATGGGTGAATATTCAGCTTTTTTCCCCACCGCAAACAGATGGCTGCTGCCGGTTTTGTTATTTCCTGGTATCTAATTGGTAGGAGATATTTCACTACGGAATTAATGTCTGTTTGAGATGGGTAGTTTCTGTTCTGTTAGGAAAGGAACCAAGAGTTATTTGAAATTAAATTTTGTTTAATATTTATATAGAGAATTTATGTTGTATGTGCAAGTTATCGATGCATTTTTTATATAAAGTCCCTTTTGCGTTAATATTTCCTTTTTCAATGACTATTTAAAAAAATATGTGGTATGTAGAAAAATTTAGAAATTTGAAAGTTTTTATATAGAAGGGAATTTTTGCACACTTCGAACAAATGGAATTAATTAAATTAATCGGGATGAAATCAATGAAGAAATTTTTAAAATTTTGAAACTTTTACATAACATTGTTTATATTTACAGAAAATGCATTAAAACAATAGGAATATAGTCAAAAGATAATCAGCATGAGAAATGAAGTTTCAAAACGTTTAAAGTTGAAAAAAAGTGAAAAACTACGTTAAATTTTGACAGCTAATTTAAGAACCATGGACATCCAATCGTTCTTTACTTTGAAGTTCTTTGTGCATGAATGAGATGAGAGTGCTTTTTCTTTGATTGCTTTTTAAATTATTGAAACGTTCTGCTCTCCTTTATTTATGCAGAAAAGTGCATTTTTCAATGTTTCCCTTACTGATGTTATAATAATGTAGTAGTAACTTTTTTTTCCTCGTTAGGATATGGGTTAGAAAATGGAGTTGCATAACAGAGTCATTAGGATTTCATCTCCCCGTCACATTTAAAACTAATTTCGCTCTTCAATTTATAAATAGAATTAGTTTCCATTGTTTTATTTTATCACCATAACTATGATAATTTGAATTATCGTTGATATGAAAAGGTGACATTCGTAAATCTCAGATTTTACTTTCTATAACTTGAAATAAAAAATTAAAAAAAAAACGTTGATTTCCAGTTTCTTTGATATAGAAATTGAAATTTTGTCGAATAGCTTTTTTCATGAAGAGATTCATTAATATATTACTTGATGTTGCAGTAATGTTTATAAGCATTTAGAAAACGATAGTGTTCATCCTAACGACGCTCGATTAGTAGTGATGCATCAGAAATCTTTATCTAGTGAAGTAGAAGGCATTAAATGAAATACGGAGGAATCCTTAATTTTCACAAAAAATGTTACTATTACAAAAAAAAAGTATGACTCAGAAGTAAGAGTTAGTTTATATTTAAGCTCCAGAGTGAATTTGCAATAGATACTTAAGGCATTAATAACAGAGGATATTCAATTGGCCTTCAATATTATTCCTTCGTTTGACCAGTGACAGCAGTTTGATATTTCGGCAGCATGGATTACCGTAATTTCTAGAAGACTAGCAATTTTCTTTATGAGTAGGGTATTCTGTGCAATTCTAATGAGTCCCAGTCCACTTAGCATACCAATTATGCCTTAGCATACGCAATTATAGAGAAAGCCTGGCAAATTGTTGATCGAATGTGCCGAATTCGTCCTTAAGATTCCAAAGATATTTCTTGGGTTTTGCTGATAAGATCACCGCAGGTATTTATTTCCCTTTAAGATTCGTTATATACAACTCTTAAGTAAAATGATTTAATTGAACAAATATTTCTTCTATTCATACCCAATAAATCATCACCATTTTTCAATAATTGATTATTTATTCAGGGCAGGATATTCAATAGATTCTCTTTTGAAATTCTAAAAATAAAATGTTTCAAATATTATTTTTAATCTTAGTTTTACTTCAATTTGACATACTGAGATTGAAGTAACTTTAGACATACTGAAATATTGGATTGAATTTGTGTAAGGAATACTGTTTGTATTTGGTGCAAATAGTGTTAACACAATTGATATAAATTGTACCAATACAATATATATATATTATAACATTCTTATTAACTTTATGAACATTGTAAATGATTTTCCCAAACTAAATAAAGCAAACTACACAGAAACATAAGTTGTTTTATCATTATGAGCAATAAATTTAAAAACATTGTTCATGCAATAGGACTGGTGACTAAAAAAAAATTAGCTGTATGTTTTGGTGATAAAAATCAAACAATTTGACAGAACCGTGAATGCTTCTAACAATATATATTTTCGAATGAAGTATACTTTTTTTATTGATATTGATAAAAATTCGATGCATGGAATCAGTTTTTTCCATTTGCTTTTGCTTAAAATATTAACAAAAAATATTAATTGAACAATTATTTTCAATAATAAAGTTGATGAATAATATCAATTGTATTTATATTAGGTAGTTTTATTTTCAAATTTATTTTACAGCCACTCCAATAAATCTAGAAAATTTAAGTTTGCTTTTTTCTGAAGCTGTATATAGCAAATATGCCAAAATAGTAGTCTTGAAATCTGAATCAACTAATTGTACTATATTTGAGCAGGAAAAAATCTATTAAGCTATTAAAGGGTTATTATTTCTAGTCTCAGAAGAGAGTTTGATATTTTGCTGAAGTTACGCAAATGATCATTGGAGCAAAGTAATATCATATTAAATATAATAAAATATATTAGAATATATAAACATCTAAAATTCTACTTCATGTTCGGAGTTTTTCTCTTATTACCAATGGCTATATACGATAGACGTTTAATTCATTGATTTGACTGCACATGTTTATATTATATAAGGTTTATAATGGATAAAGTTTAGCATAAATGACTGAAAGTTCACAAATTATCAGTATGAAATAGTTTGACCCACGGCAAGATGAATAAATGCATTACTAAATATTCAATTGTGTCCGAGTCAGGAGAGAAATTATATTTTATTTTCCAATTTACTCTATTTTCAACACAAGCGTTTCTTTACTACGCTATTGGGGAAAGCATATGAAAAAAAATAAACAAGATATTTATATTTTCAATCAACCCCTACTGATTATCACTTACGTGAGTATTAAATAAAATTATCCGATTATCCATGCAGAGATACTATATAGATTAAAAATATTGAGAATTAAAACTAGTATAAAAATGTAAACATTTTTGTAAGAATTTAGAATCACTAGAATCAGGAATTTAATCACTTACTTTCATTCAGATATATTCAAGTAAGAATGAAATATGAATTTTTTACGCTCTAATTTCTGAGAGTAACAAAAACCTGAGCAAAATTGCATTTTCTTTCAATTGGATCGGGAAATGGATAGTCCATTTTCATTGGGAAGGTCATAATATACTGTGGAATCATAACTTAACTCATACAGTTTTCGGATCATGAAAACAGGTATTTCCATATTTGCCGCTTGTTGATTGCGACTCTTGTCTCTCTAAAAAGGGCGATTTCAAAGAAAAAAATATTGAAGCCTTATCACTGAAATAAATCTTTCTTAATTAAATTGAGCGATTTTTCTTTTCTGAAGGTTTAGAAATGTCTATTGAAAAGTAATTGATTGGAACCAAGAAATATTTTATCACTTAATGTACCAAAACTTCGGTGATTGATTTTAGAAGTGGCGGTTGCTTTTATTCACAAGAAGTTAAACGATTGCCCTTTTCTAAACCGTTATATATATTTCTCATATCTCTGTTTTTTAATAAAATAATGGATAAGTGTTGAAATAGTTATAAATGAATAACTTATGTTATAGGGAATGAATGCCTTAATCCAATTTCCTCACAATATATGAATATTAGCTATAATATTGATTCAAGGGCAAACGGTAATTAAAACATTGATTTATGAATTGGTGATTAAATGAACAAATTTTAATAGAAGAAAACGCCAAATTTTGAATTGATAATAACATGGAAAAATTCTGAGTGAAAAAATATATTTAATGCAAATTATAACATAAATATAACGAACGCTATAATTTTGCATAAAAACATCTAAAACAATTTTAAATATGTACTGTTATGTATTATACTGTTATACATATGCTTTAATAAAAAAATGAAAAAAGAATACATGTTGCAGGATGGCAGTTTATAATATTATAATCGCAAATCAGAAGAAAACAATACTTCAAGAAATATACTTATATACTTATGAAATTAGCATAAAAGATTTGTAGAGCTTCTAAAAATGCATTGAAATTTTTTCATTGTATTATAAATAAAAAATCATAAAAATATTATACACAACACAACCCGAAATTTTTTTAAAAAATATGTAATACTTTTTATCATTAATGGCATCTTTAAAATACTTTTATACGAATATAAATATAAATGAGTTTAAAAGATTCATAATCTTTATCAATTTCGTATTTAATAAAATTTTATATCCAGCAACAAATAAACTAATACTTTTTTAAAAATTAACTATGGATTTTTGGTTTGTCAAGACAAAAAAAATCTGTATTTTGGCGGAACAAAGTTCTTATAAATTTGTAGCAACAATTTTACGCATCCAACTATGTAGAAATGATTGTTATTTTTTTTTTCATGATTTTTTAAGATACAATAATAAGAATAAATATAATTCAGATAATAATGAATCGTCCATGATAAGTTCGATAGGGAATATCATATATTTCTGATTAAATAATTTAAAATATTCAAGGAAATTATTTTAAGGAAATAAATAATTTTTTTAAAACTATTCTACTTCTCGGGTAAATTTCATTTAAGGTTGTGATAATTTTGTTAATAATATCTTTCATAATTAAAATCTTCAGTTTAGCTATATTAATGTCCAGTTTTTAAAGCAGCTTAAGGGCAATTTTGGGAAAACCTCGTAATTTTGAACAGCTGTCAGATGATGAAGACAACATTTCAGCAGGCATCCCGCTCTCAAAGATCTTCACACAACATTTGAGGATGGGCATTTGGCCCCGGCGAATTTAACATGTACCAGACTACCATATACGATATTTCTTCGATGTTCTCAAACTTGGAACCCTCCGGTCCCAAAGATAGGACTTTACCACCATGTTACCTCAGCCAAAAACGTGTGGTTATGGATATTTTACAAATCTTGAGTGAAACATTTTTCTGTTTTAAACATACTTTAATTATTTTTACTTTAAAAATAAATACATCAGTTTCAACATAATTTAATAGCTAATGATACAAAATGTAAGTGATTTGTGCTTTAACAATATAACTCCTTTATATACTTATGAAATAGATCTGAAAGGTAATATTTTGAATATTGCATAACAATCCATTTGAGGGAAAATAAACAATAAGAAACATTAAACTAATTAAAAGTGATAAACTGCTGAAGTATTTTTATATTTTACTGTTCAGCTTTTATTTAAAATTTACCGTTATAAATAATTTGGAATCTTGAAAGTATTTTTTCTTAAGTTTGCATTTGTTATTCAATAGTGTCATGAACATGGAATGATCATTCAATTAAATTATTGCTAAACAATTGATAATAAGGCCAGGAAAATATTAAAATAATTTTTTGGCATACAAAATACCTTGCAAAATTTCTGATTTCGTACATTTCAGAATAATTCAATTAATCTGATAATCAAAATAGTTTAATACCAGTTACCAGGTTTCCTCTTTCTCTTATCGAGAGTTATTCCACTAAACACAATGATAAGTATATATTTTTTTAAATTTTGTTTTATTGGAGTAATGCTAATTTTAAATTAAACATAAACAATGCGTTGCTACAAATTTAAGAATAGTGTTTATCTTTATTAAAAAGTTTTCTATAAAATCTGATTACCCTTTCAAAGATTTTAATTATAAATATATTTGCCCCCATTTTTGTAATTTTATAATCAAAACCGAATTCAATAAACGAAAAGTTAAATATTTAAATTTAATTTTTATTTTGAAAGTTAGCATCAAATTCAAAAGGGGTATTTCGGTGAACGTTTGATGTTATCCTACTAGCAAACTGCAGTCCATTACTGTCAGCTGGGACTGACATATATTTAACTTCTTATCTACCTCCCGAGGAGTCCTTTAATGGCTAATCCTTTACAACTTATAGCTCTACAAATTACAGCGCTTGCAAATATAAGCTCTCTTTTTGTAAAAAAAAAAAAAAAAAAATGAAGGTTTTTTTCAGATTTTTTAATTAACATATGCCTTCAATTTCAAATTAATTTTAATGAACATCTTATAAAGAAGAGAAACAAAACTGGTAAATGTTTCCCGTTATAATTACTTTTGGAATTTGGAATTATTTTTCAAATCTAATAGATATATTTTTTTATTTTAATATGCATTGAATTATATTGGTGTAAATGTCAGTGCATGAGTTATTAATTAAAACGAAATAAACTATTTTAAACTCCGATAAAAAATATTACGAGACTCTTATTATAAATATTCTCTTTGATATTGCTTCTCATATTCAACTCAATTTCATTTCGTGTTTCAAAAACCTAGATAGAAAAAAAAAATCTTCGATCTGAAGAAAATTAATTTCTTTTTAAGATCATTTACCGATCATTACCTAAAATCATCTTAATTTTATTTATTCATATGGACTTGTGTATAATAATTAATATTTATCATGTAAAACTCAAATCGACACAGAGGGAAAAAGAGAGATATTTATGATAGGGAACACATTACTACAATTTTATTATAATATAAATTTTCGAAACTGTTAATACAGCCGCACACACACACACACACACACATATATATATATATACAGAGAGAGTGAGAGAGAGATTTATATATATTTCTATGCCTGTGTGCGTATTTCCAATTTAAAGGATTTTTTTGTGTTTGAGATCCACTCTAACATGATCGATAGAGGGCGATGGCGATGAGGTGTAGAGTAAGAAAAACTCATTGTACTCCTAGATTAGTAAAGTTGAGACTTAACGTTACTTGAAAGATATGAAACCGTTGCAATGAGTGCATGGGATGAAGAATGTCGTTGATGATTCACTCACTACATGTTGATATTCTGCTCTTTTTATGGAAACAATTTTTCTCTGTCCTTCTAGCAAATCATATAATTCGCAAAATATATTGATTTTTTTAAAGTATCCCGAAGTGCTCATGGATTATCTGTCCTTAAAGTTGAAATTTCAGTAATTACTAAAAAGTGGAATTTACAGACATAGCAGTTTGAAATTGAACCTCTGAGACGCAGATACACTGTAATAAATAAAGGCAAAACAAGTAATTTAAAAAAAAGGGTTCTTAGAACTTCCTTAAGAGAATCTTTGTCTTCCGAGAATCGTGATGGTGTCCTATGTTGTTACCATGACAACCACGTTGTTATCACGGTCAAAAATTTAATAAGCATTTCAAGTCACGTAACAGCCCGAAAAACTGGTAAGTCCATCTGTGAAGGAGATACCAGACGCAGATTCACACAGCGTTTTATACATTCCCTATAAATATGATTAGAATTTTCTTGTTGATGGTGTTTCAGCGAAGAGTTGTGTTTCTAAACATCTAACTGAGTAAGAAATTATTAAAAGGCGGCATTCTCTTTATGCAACAAATAATATCAAAATTAAATCTTATAACTTAAAACAATGGCAGTTTGTGTTTTGTTTATATCTTAATTTTCTATCATTTATTTTTTGGAGCCAGATATTTAAATTCTAATTTAGGAGTTCCAGAAATTTAATTTTTTGTGAACAATTTAACCAGGATCTAATTAATTTTCTTATTAATAAAAGTTCAACCAATTTAACTTTGTTTCAACAAGCACTACCTTATTCTCAATTTACTTTCTAATACGTAAAGAAAACTGTAAAATATTACACTACGCAAAAACGAATTTGCTTCCGCAATTTTTTAAACCTGGAACATTTATCACAATAATAATCGCCTGCTTTACTCGCCAGTGGTCTCCAGTGCTAAAATGAATCAACCAGATTTCGAAAATATCACTTGTGTGTTATATTATCATCTCAATATAAAATTAGTTTTCCGTCACCTGCCGTAATCTCCAGTTCCAGTACTCAAAATTACATTTTGTGATTAACTAAAAAAGTGATTATTTTTCAAAAAGTGATCATTGTTTAAAAAAAAATCATCCATCAGCTGACTCAACGAGTGAAATTCAAAATTTATATTCTGTACTTTTGATTTCATTTTAAATTGCATTTTTCTATTATAATATAATTGCAAATAATCTTTTTATATTATGATTCAAAATATCATGAGTTTTAGTTTAAAATATTGAGTTTTTAATTTTTTTCATATTTATTATTTAAAATTTATTCATAATATTATAATTTGTTGAATTAGAAATTTATGTGCATGCTATTAATAACTAAGAAAAAATGATTTCCCCAATTTAATTAAATTTATCTAACTCAAAGGTTTAAAAAAAAATATGCATGCAGACCTTGTGAACGAAAAAAGTAACATACCAAGATTCTTATATACTTAATAATTAATGGCACGTGATAATTAGACTAAGGTAGTAAATATCTCAGGGGAAATGGTCACAATGGTTATATATATATATATATATATATATATATATATATATATATATATA
>JAPMOR010046209.1:0-42634 GCA_026543865.1 Argiope aurantia | reverse complement strand
ATGTCGGTATTTTCCTTTATCGACTATTTTCGACACTTTCCATTATTTCAGAGAATTTAATTTTCATCACAAGAAACAATTCGATTTAAGAAAAAAAGACAACTGAAGCAAAAAAATGCCCACTTTCAGATTCTGAATACTGTTATAGTCTATACATTTATGAGTAGTGCTTTAGAATGCGCATATTTCTCCATGAATTTTTGAATGACTTCATCCATTCATCTTGACTAATTCATCAATAATGTAAAGTTTCTTCATCCCAGCAAATGTTAAAGGAACTCAATGGACACCAAACTACATTCGATGAAATCCATGAAGATTGGAAATAAAATCAGCCATGTAACCTTTTGTGAAAGGTTACAAATTCTTAATTGTAGCCTCTAAAATTAGCGGCGAGTCATGCTGGGTTCCAATGATGCTTGATTCATTATAACTCTTGCTGCAAGACAGAAACGTTGCTAGAAAATTTGCATGAACTCCAAGGAGATGTTTATGACCATCTTTCATTGCTCATGTATTCCGCCAAGTGACGGTCAGACGCATAAAGCAGTGTTTTATTTCTTCTTCTGATTGCGTTAACGATTAAAAAAGCATTCCGATTTACTTTACACTGCACACATTTTTCAGAAGTAATATTTAAAATTATAAAACAATATGATATTTAGTTCAATTGGCATGGATATTAAAAAGAAAAAAAATGTATTGTTTTGTTTTTAAATGTATATAAGAGATATTCTGCATCCACTCACTGCTATTTATCAGCAAATAGATCCGATTTTTCTGAATTGCTTTAATACTTTATTAATAGACAATAGTAGTATCGATTCTCCTATATGAGTGAAATTTTTTGACTCTTGCTTACATTATCTGTTTCAACCATTTATATACGAAATAACTTCTACGTATCTATTCTTAAAGAAATTCCTGTAATAAACAGAATAATGACAAATATGAAATCAAATCTGAATCAAAATATTTCATCTCGCGAGGTAAATGACATTAAATAGTGATTGAAATATGATAAATCGTCGTCTAATTTACATTCAAAATAAAAAGAGCAAATGCAATTAAAACATTTAAAATCCATGTAGATAAAATTAACCTAATGTGGATAAAGAAATAATCTAAATGAGAAATACGATAAATCCTAAAAACAATAACAAAATTATTCATAGGTGCATTGAATTAAACAGAATGATTTTTATTCATAAAAAGAAACCTAAATCGCACAAGATAAATTCCTTTGTTCCTTTATTACATTGAAACTTTTCTAAATAATTCTACGAAAAATTAATCCAGATAATAACTTTTCAAACCACAAAATAATTTCTATGTCAATCTCCATAATTATTTCCAATTTCTCTTACAAACAGCATAAAAATAACAATAACAAGCTTTGCTTAGGTAAGAATATGAAAATAAGATTACTCGATTCTTTTTCATTGATTTATCAATACTCTCTTGCAAAATGTAGGCATTTAAAACCTGCTTCTGGGACAGTAATGAGACAATTTAAGCACTCTTCTTTCTCTTAATAGTGCTCCCATCATAAACTCAATCAAAGGACAGAAGATCCGATCCAGCTTTATTTCTGCTTTTCTTTTTCGGGAAAAAAGAAAATTTTTAATCTTTACGAGATAGATACGTTGGCACCGCTTCGGAAAACGGAAATTGAAAATTTCGAAGAATGATTGCTTTTCGGCAAGAATACTTACCTTTTTGCATTTTCAGTTTAATTATATTTTTCTTGTCTCGAAACGAACAAATAATTTCCTTTCGTTTTAATAACAATTTAGAGAGACTTTAAGCAAACTGCGTGTTTTTAATAATGATTAAATTCTTTCTTTTAGCTCGGTAAGTAATTGCTTTCTGAACTCCATAATATTATTCCGCGTATTGCATTTGAGTTTTTTTTTTCAATCACGTTATGTTATACATTTCAATTTCTGTAAAATTAAAGTTTTACGGAAATAAAAATCACCGTAATTGATTAAATTCACTTTATTGATGTGTTATTCATAACTTACAAAAGTATTACTGAATATTGTTTATTATCTTCTACACTTATGATAATGCTCAATGTGTGTGTGTTGGCGCTCTACAGGCCAGACCATTCAAGCAACAGCTACCAAATTTGGCCCGTGTATACCTTGGAGGCCGGAAATGAGCCTCTGGGGGTTATTTTTTCGAATTTTTAATTAAAACTTTATTTATTTAAAAATTAATCGAAATTTTGGCGTGCTTCTGCTATAACTTCCGAAAATATTACTGTACAAAAAAGAATTTTACATGAAGTTAAAGATCAAAATTTATATTTTAAAGGATAGCAATGTTTTAACCTTAAAATTAAATTTCTATTTTTAGTGAATTTTTAAATAAATATTGTAACTATATTTTTCAACACTTTTTTTCGTATAAAATAAAAATAAAATTTAAGCTGTAAGAGCACGTTTCGCATTCATGGGAAAAAATTAGCTTTTTTCTATGTGTTGCCATCACATTGATTAAAGCTCCAACTAAAAATAAATTAAATCTTTTTGGAAATGAAATCTCCAAAAATATAATTTTCGGCACGTGTCTGTAGGAAAGGAAACAAATATGAAATATTATTTTTTCTAAAAAATATTCAAGAAAAATTATTTTATGATCTTTTACACTCTCTATATTATTAATCCAATAAATCAGTTTTATTTTAAGGCAAGTTTTATTTTAAGGCAGGATATCCATTCAAATTAGGGCCACACAGCTAATTTGTAAACCTTTAGTAATGCACAGACCTGCTAAAAGGGTCTAAATGAAAAATGCCGTAAAATGGAAAATGATTCAATAAATGCTCTAATAAATAACGAATTTTTGATTTTACATAACGCTTCTGCTGTGCAAATCACGAATAAGAAAATGTTCTTGAAACACTAATATTTTAAATAAAAGAGTTAATTTCTAATCAACTAAATCAATCACTTAAACTGACTGATTTATGAAAATTTGAATATCACTATTCAATAAAAAAAGGATAATTTTAGATTTTCCAACGATCGTTTCAAAGAAAATACGCCAATCAGCGCACAGGTTTCTCAAGATTAATTGGCCTAAGATTATGAAAATGTTGAGTTTTTCTAAATTTTTAACATTCAAAACTTCATAAATAAGTCTTAGTTGATCGTGGAAAATAGAAACTTTCATTCATTTATTTAAAATTTGGTGTGTCCAGAAAATTTCTCAGAATATGATACCTTACTGCATTCAATTTAGACTTCATAATTTTTGAAATATATTTATAGGCCGGAACAAAATATTATTATTGATTTCATTACAATCCTTTTGAAAGTAAAACTAAAAACTGAATTTTATGCTAAATCTGAGAAATGTTTGTTATATTATTCTTTGAGATATTACTTAAATTATGAAAAATATTTTGTAGTTCACATAAGACTTATATACCGAGCTATTCTGTTTGCAATATTCATATTCAGTAATAATAATAATAAATAAATAACAATAAAGATGATAAATAAAATAAAACGCTTGGTTTTGTTAAAAAAATATATTAATTGCAATTGCATGATTTCCACTTTAAATTAAAGTTGAAGTTTAACCGGAAATGACAACAAATTAGCAAAATATATATAGTAAATTGAACGAAACGATCTAAACAACAGTATAAGTCTTTTATGACTATCAAAATTTGAAGATTAAAAATTTTTTGTTTGAGAATCTATTAAGAGACCAGTTACTTAAAATATTTATCTGAAAATTGTAGCGAGCGATAATACTGGCGAATCGGCTGATCGCCAAAGGCGGCTAGTAGTAGATAAAGTTTAGTTTGATTTCTAATTTGAGAAAAATTGAGAAAACACAAAAATGTTATTTTTCTTCAGTTCTATGTTTTCAATCTCTGATTTTATAAACTCTCTTAGAATAAGATCCTTCATTATTTAGATAAGTATTAAAGTTCACATTTATAATACGTTTTAGTCCATTCATTTGAGCTTTAGAACAGAAGTCTTAATAAATGTGGAAAGAAAATTGCATTTTTTTAAAAAAATCAATAATATGAATATAATTTTGTAATACTGGATTTGAAATTTGTCATACTTATTGTTATACAAAAATAAAATATGAGGAATAAATTTTAAATCAATATCACTTTTTTCAAATACATTTAAAAAAATGGGAAATTGTTCCTAAATAAAAATCCATAAAATCAGTTGGGAAAATTATTTTTTTACAGAATGCAGTTTTATAAATTGTTTTTCCAAAAAAAAAAAATGAAATCTATTTTTTGGACTCTTTTTTTTTTTCTGCATATGTGTATGCATATTTTTTTCCATTAATACCATAAGGAAATAATGAGATTAGTTTGGCTGCTTTTGATTGAAAGAGTAAAAACAGGAAACAGAACATTCATATAAATAATTTTATTGCCATTGTAAAGAAAAAATAAAACAGTATTCATTAAATATTATCCAAAAGGTAACATATTTTCTGAAATATTCTCTAATCTTGTATTCATTCAATCTCCAATATTCAATCATCCGTTATCATCAGTAATTTTGCAACTTTGTTTTTAGATTTTAATACGAAGTGTTTGCTGAAAAAACTATGTCGATATGATAAATTTATTATTTTTCATTAGATTAAACTGCACTGGTTACATTAAATGCATTTGTAATATTTCATTGATTTAATATATAATGACGATCACAAAGAAAATAAAGTAGAAATAAAAGAAGTCTATGGACTTATTGAAATAAAATAAAACAATAAAATGAATAATATATTTTTTTCTCGCATTTTAAAAATGATATGATTTTAAACTTAAAGAAATTGCTTTGAAGTTGAGATTAATCAAAATTAATTGAAACAAATAGCGCCAATTAAAACTCTGATTTATATTTTTCTCCTGTAAATCTCTATATAAAATTTTCTAAATACGATTAATTTATTTATTTTCATATCATGCATTTATGTTTGCATGGGTTGGTGTATATGTTTGTACAAATGCATTTTTTAATTTAAAGAGAAGCAGGTGTGTACTTTTTTATCAGCAAATTTTATATTTCAAGATGGTATGGATGCCGTTCAATTTTTAAGCGTTATCAAGATTTCTTTGGAAGAATTTTAATTAGAGGGTGAAACAAACCAAAGATGGAGGTAGGAAGTACCAAATAAAGAGTCAGTGAAAAAAATATTTTCAATGTATATAGATTTAGAAAGAAATTTTGAAGCGAAAGTTTTTAGCACATGGTTTATTATTATGAGAAAAAAAGGCCTGTTCAAATCGGAAATTAAACCCGATATCGAGTTATTATAAAACATTAATTTTTAGAGCGGGAAATTATTACACACATTAATGAAATTAAGGTACATTCAGTTTGTTTTTGAAAAATTATAGTTATATGTGTCGCAAAATGAAAATTAAAGCTGAACTTTTGTCACTATATAATGGAGATTTGCATAAACATTTTCATTTAACATGTAAGAGTTTTCGCATTTGCATTTAGCGTGTAAAGCAACATTATAAAGTTATCTCAACTAATCAAAATGATCACATTTTTTATCCCAAATATACCCTGAAATGAATAATTCATATTTAAAAACGATATATTGTGTACATTTTAAATGGCAGATATAGAATATAAATACGAATATTTAACCAATTAATTCAAAAACATAGTTCTTTTTAACTTAGAGTACATTGATTTTTATTTCTTGTCTAATCCTATTCAAGTCTATCTTAATATTGTATTAATCATAAATACAGTTACATTTTTAATCACTCCTTCCATCATGGGACGATGTCTCAAACGTTCCGTGCAATTCAATGGGAAATATTTTGAAATCCTGAGTGCAAACAATTATCTGCTTTAACAAAATATTTGAATTTACCTACTTTACTAATTTTAATTATCAATTTTTTTTTGAAAAACATTAGTGATTAAAAATACTCCTAGAATACTAACCACCGAATATTGAGGAAATAATCAATTGTGGAGTATTGATAGTACTTTTACATTATTGCATGGAACAATATGGAAATGTTCATTCACATGTTGCTGAAATATTGATTTCAATTGCATATTTTATTAGAATATAATTTACTAACTTTTTAAATTTTCTATGAAAAAGTGTTCTTAATAATTAGAAAATATTTTAAACATAGAAACTTCATCAAACAAAATTATCGTTTATTCTTCAGACTGTATTTATTCAGAACATAAATCAAATCCTGATTCACTTGTAAGGGTGAATTCTCTACTTTTAAATGTGCGCCTTCTTCAGTGAAGCAGTGGAAACACAGATGTGAGCACACCTACGTGCAGAGTGTAGAAATCGAATAAATTAGATTTCGTTGCGAAGAGAAATGTTGCTGAGCGTCTTTCGCAAATACAAAGTTAAAACTGTGATACTCTAAGTAAAGAGCAATGCCAAACAAAGGAAGTATTTCATTCGAAACACAACTTTCCATTATACGAAAGATTTCTTTTTTGTATTGTGTGGAAACTAAATTCGATACAAGTGCCTATTTATTCTCTCCCTTATCTTTAACCCGGATTCAGAATTAAATGTTTTCTCCTAAAATGATGAAATTTATCCTTTTCACTCCTCATTTTACGAAAAAATAAAGATAATAGTTTCAAAATTATTAAATAACAAATATTACTTATAGGAATTGAATAAATAAATATTGTGAGAAAAATTCATAAGGAAATATATGAATCGACTGTAAATAATAATCAGAGGGAAGGAAAATCATCTTTTAACATTGTTATATTGTTAAATTCTTTTACTCTATTATGTTTTTGCCATTTTTGTGTAGTATAAACATATTAAGTATTGAAAATATTAAAAGCTTTCTTGCTGATACACTTATAAAAATCGATATATTCTAGTTTTTTTTTTTTTTTTTTTTTTTTTTTTTTTTTTTTTAATTTAGCAACTATGTGCACTTGCGTTAATATGAATATACGCTAAAAAATTTGCGGGAAATCTTGAAGCTGTTAAGATACAGTTTGGAAATAAACGAATCACAAATGTCAAAAATAGAGGGAAAAACAGTTAAAAATATACATTGTGCAAAATTATACCTTTTATATTTCATGTCTGAATTTACTCAAGTCTCAGCAAAATCATTCTTAAAAATTAATTCATTTATAGTGTATTTCGAATATATATCAACTGTATTTCGAATATATTTGTATATATATCAAATAAATGTGAGAGCCAATAGCATGCTGGTAAGCAAGAAAAATGGACTTTAATGTTTAGCCCATTTCCCCTCTAATTAGTATTGTAAAATTTTATGAATATAATGCATGTATTAATATTAACTATTTATTCTACAAAAAATGCAAGTTTTAAATCTCTCTGCTTTTCTTTTGTTCGTTAATTAACCAGTTGATCCTCATTCTCTGGTCTTACATTTCTGTCGCATTTACTAATAAAAGTGAGGATGCAATAGGAACCTGCATATTGGAGGTTATCCAAATTATAGTGCATAGCTTTTGCGTAAATGTATTGTGAATGGTATATAATAGCAAACCTAAGTGATAACCTATCAAAATTATTAAGCTGTTTTCTGACTCTTTTTTCCATTACAACTTTCGAAAATAATCTAACGCAAGAATACATTTTACAGCATTTAAAGATCAACCAAACTAGTTTTTGATTATATCAGTTTACGCAAAGTTTCTCCGACATTTTTCTAATTCTTTATGATTTGCAGTATTACTTTATTTTAAGAAATTCAAATTTGTTTCATTAATTTACGAAATAATGTAATTTTTTCTATTGTTAAATCTATGGATAATTGAGTGTGTTTTGTATAATGCATTATAAAACTTATTTTTACTTTCTTTCAGATATTTATTCGCTATTTAAAGTACGTTTTTTCATCTTAAAACAATTGAAGGAAAAGTTGTTCATATTACTTGTAGAGCTTTGCGATGAATATTCTTTTTCAATACTAACTAGAAACTTATACTTGATGTAATTAATATTATTGACAGAATATTTTATTATTATTCTCGCTGTAAAAACTATCTTCAAAGGCAGCTGATTAAGAAATAAATTTAAAATCAGTATACAGACAGCATATGCAAAATTCTGATAAAAAATTAAACATGATATAATTTTGCATGAAGAATCTTTAAAATTATCTTCCTATCAAATAAAAATTACAAGAAACTTTTAACTTACAACACACCAATATAATTCTTTATTCAACGTATTCTTAAACTAAATCTATATAAGAATTTATTATGCCTTTTCAAAAAATCTTCTGATGGTAAAAGATTCCCTTTAAAGAATTTATTAACTTTTGCTCGGAAAAGCAATAATCGTGATTAGTTTTATTTATGTTTGAAAAGAAGTTCATTAGCATCGCTTATCGAAAAATATTTTAATAAACTTTCTGCTGGCAGAGAGAAAAGCCGCCCTTTTCAATTGAGTTATTTGGTTGAAGAAATGCGGCCTGATTAGATGCAGAGCAGTAATGGGGGCAACTGTGAAATATCGCCCTCTAAGAAAATCGCTGCGCCACTAATCCTCCAAAAGAGTTAATGAAGCGTGCAGATTCTCGTCCTTGAAACTTGGACCCCAAATGTTCAGTTTTCTTCCACAAATTAGTTTTGTTGTTCATTCGCGACTCGTTACGTTGTTCGTTGTCGTCCCCTTCCAGAAATTCCTCGACTCTCAGCGCAGTGATGATGATGCGCTTAAGGAGTTGTTGTTTTTTCGTCGACGACGAGAGTTTAAAATACTTCCGCCCATGATAATGCCAACATGCTGGAATAATGTCACGGATAATTTATTTTTTGAGCGTCCTAATGAAAATACTATGTTCCTTAAATGCGTGGAACACGGAAAACTCAATGTGGCAGACTACCTGAATGGTGGGGGTTTCAGCGTCTTTAAATGAAAATTGCTCTTGTCTTCATCATACTAAAATGAATACTCTGGAGATTTAGCTTGTTTAAACGAAAATGTTGTTTTAAGTGTTGTACAGGACCCTTTAAAAGTGTAACTTTTCCAACATTTGGCTCAGAAACTTTTTTTTGTTATTAACTTGAATTAAATTTAAACAAGAATTCTGAAAGGGAGATCTTTGTAGCAGACATAAGTTTTTAAACACATGAAATATATATTCATAAATGTAAATCCGCGGTAAGAATTTTTTTTTAAATTTAGTGAGGTAACTCTCATTTTGACTTTCTCTTATCATATACAAAGATAATAAATATAATCGAGATCGTATAATAAATTAAATCAAGTTATATTTCAGAATGTTTCCTTTAATCCAAGTAGGTCCACAATTTTATACACACACTAGAAATTTATTGTTCATTTTAATCAGGATCTTCAATGATCTGTCAGTGATGAACATTCATTTATCTATCTTTTTTTTAAATATTGAGTTTTAAGATTTGCAGACAGATTGCTCATCAAGGAGATAGTCCCAACTTTGACATTATTCCTTGACGATCTTGATATTATTCATATAATTTGATATTGATATGCACATTTTTGACTAAATGTCATATACAAAAGTACCATCTTCTAATTGAACATATATGCCGTTAGGGGTTTACTTATAAGAGAGCTCTTGTTTAACCACTCTGTATTTTTCTAGGTAGTATGGAGAAAGTGAACCATCACGGATAATTCATAAATTGTAAGCTTTTTTAACTTCAGTCATCAGCGTTTCCCTAGGTTTATTTGAGACGGTTGTTAACTAAATCGCGAATACCTAATAATAACCTTATTGTAGTTTGAAACCATACTATGCAATCATCATGCTTCTCGGTAAATTAATAAATTGGCTACTTGAAAAAATTTTATGGTATTCATAAATATCTACTGTTACTATCATGCTTGAAAAATATTTATTTCAAGTACAATTTTTATTTTTAAACAATGATTTATATTTCATCAGAATCTTGCGTATTCATTTTAGTCAATTTCACTTTTAGTGATATTAGAGAAGAATAATTTAATTTATCAGATAATCAATAGGATTTTGTGCAAATGTACTGACAATATGTAGGAAATCTGATCCTTGAATTTCAGCATCTATGTCGGAAACCATTTGTAATTAATATTGTTTTTAACACTTTTATTTCATTTTATTTGTTTTGTAATTATAACTATGGAAGAGTGCAATCGACTTCTGATTCATTTACTGTTTGATTAGAATTATGAAATTCTGTATGTTTTTATACAATAGCAATACACTATTTAAATGGATTGAGTATGTAATTTTCACTTAATAAATTCATTCAATTAAATTTTAAATCGGTACTGGAATCACACTTTTAGTAGCAAATGTTTGATAAAATTATTTCAAGATTGCATAATATAGTGGTGATATTAAATTTTTAAAAAAATCAAAAATATTCTTTTTTTTAACTCACTAATAAAATTCTGATTCTAAAAGTTGCTTTTCTTATATTTATTCAATCTTAAGTACAATTTTACAAGTTTTTTTTTTTATCATCAAATATTTTATATTTGCGAATTAATTTTTAAGAACAATATAGGTATCATAATGTCCATCATAGGTCAAATAATTAATATGTGTATTGGCGTCTCTATATCCGGCTCATTAATAAAAGACATTCTGAGAAAATGTATCTAATTGTAAAAGGCTGCATTTCACCAATGGACACATGTTTGCATTATTTCAGAAATTTTATTAAAATATAAGTTAAAAAGTATTTATTTGAATGTCATGTAATATATTGTTACAAACCTGCAATTCGGTTTCCCAGCATAGTTTGTTCCATCGTCGGAAAGAAAGTTTTAAAGTCGTCGGTACTGGACGGCGTCCAGGTGGCGCGTCGAAGGTCCCAGAGCTTGGCGACAAACTTGGCGACCATTTGGCGACTTGGCGACGAATTTGGCGACGAATTTGGCGACTTTGGCGAAAAAATAGATAATACCCGAAACTTCGAGAATTTTCCCGATTCGTCCAGTAGGAACCGAGATACGCCTCGAACGTTCCTGATTGGTTGAGAGGCTTCTAGCCCCAGTCCTGAGACCTATAAAAGGGTCCACAGCTGCCAGAGCAGTCAAGCCAGTAGTCAGAGTGGACGGAGTGGTCGAAGAAGAGTAAGCGGAATCGACGAAGCGAAGTCAGTAATCCGAGTCAGAGTCGGAGAAGTAGAAGACGGAGTAGTCGGAAGCGACTGAGTCAAGCTAGTTCTGAACTAAGCTGTGCGCTACTGTCTGCAGTAGATTCTGGTTGTATGCTGTTGTATGCTACACGTCTCGGGTGAAGATAATCGTTTTCTGTGCTGTATATAGTTGACGTTTTTGTGCTGTTCTGTGTGTCTTCGTGTAAATAAACGTCGTTGTTTTTATTCTTCTTCTGCCTGCTGATTGAGCGTTCTTTACATCATATCACTCCCACTATCCAAACGAACCCCGGTAAAGAAAATTTCGCAACAATATATAACTTGCTCTGCTGCGATTTTGAAATATAGTGAGCTTCTTTGTAAGAAAGAAGTACTTCACATTTACCTACAGCATAAGACAACGCGTACTAGAATTATTGATTTTTATTTGGAAAAAAAGATTTTTGACTAAATAATTTCCAGAATAAAGCTTAATTTTTAAATATATTATCTCCATTGCTACTGCAATGACTTTGTATCAAAACTAGAAAAAAAAAGCTTTCAGCAGCGTAGGCTTTTGAAATTCAATTACGTATCCTATATATTTTCTCGGGATGCAACATGTTTTATAAACACATATTTAAGTAAAACTCAAGAAGCCCTAACTGTGCATAATTCTCTTTTCCTCCTATTCGCGTCACGTTTGAATTCCACGTTTTCATTTTATACGTATAAAACGTCTCCAAAGAATACAATCATGAAACTGGGACGTGGAACGCATGTTAATGCTTCTCAATAATAGTGATTTTCAAAACGCCCCTGAAATATGATGCGAATGTGGAAACAGAAACAACCAGGAATGTTTACAAAAGCCGGAAATATTTCGGCATAAATGAATAAACTGTTTGGCATTTATTATTTTTTTTTACCTTCCCTGGAGCGCCGAATTGTGGTTTTGATTTGTAGGTTCAAACAGTTTGTGCCAAAGACAGGGTATCGAGAGAAATAAAGGAAATTTATAATAAATGTGGAAGGTATATATTCCTTCATTTTTTTAAACTGATATTCTAATGTTATAATATATACCTTACAATTAATCTACATTTTATCTACAGTTTCTCAAGTTGAACTTTTTTGACTACTTAAGTTAATACTAGGTTTACCATGAGTTTGCATATACCTATTTCTACTAAAGGAGTTAATGTTTCATAGTAAATGTAACCTGTATAATTGTGTGTTAAAAATTGGTAGGGTGATATAAATTTATTGAGGTACTATTAAAGAAATGCACAATTTTTCAAATATACTAGTCCAAGGTGTTTTCCAAGAATAATTTAAGAATAATTCCCAGCAAATAGCACGACTTCAAACAATAGTCATTAGCTAATTTGAAAACTGATCATCAAGTTTGTGAAAAAAGAAAAAAAGAAAGAAAACTGGACAAAAGTACAGTTTAGTTTCATGTTCTCAAACGTTTTTATTTTAGGCTAATGAATTCAATACGGTATAATACTTAATGTAATAATTTCTTTATTCCTGAGCAATTAATTTCTAAGGTTCCTCCTAGTTTTTGAACCATTTACCATCATTACTATTCCTATTCATTCTTTTAACTCATTAAGCCATACAGTTTAACTCTCGGAAATCATGAAATTATGTATTTATTACGAGTTTTGCAGATTATAATTTTTTTTTATCGTATTGACTATAATTTGTTTCAATATTTATATTTGTTTTTTATGACATCAACCTTTTTCATTTATAGTTGGCGACTACTTAAAAAATAATAATATGAAACGTTTTACTTAATATTATTAATATTTAAGTAGTTTTTCTTATAAAACCGCTTGGATTTTCTTTTTTATGGCTATATTTTGGGAAGTAACGTTAATTTTAATATTTGAATTTACATACGTTTTAATGCTATTTTATATATTTAAATGGTATTTTCTCAGATTATAATCTTTGAAGGATTTTGTTTACAAAAAAAAACCTTATAAAATGAATGTTAATGCATTCTTATTTTCAGATTCGATGTAATAACTTCTTTATATGTCTTACAGTTTCTGAACTATAGAATAAATAGTCGTTTTGCTTATTCTGTAGCTGTTTTAATGTTTCATAATGCGAACAAAATTGGAAATTTTGTGGCATACATTAATCGTTCGCAATTATATAAGGGATGTGTAGAAAGGCAGTATGTCTTTTAATTCAGGAATTATGTTATATATTTCTAAAGATTCCTGAAAAATTTTAAGTAAGTCTTTTCATAAACATCTAAATTAAAAGATTTTTCCTTTATGCTACTTTTTAATTTAAAAAAAAAAACTTTTCCTTCTTAAAATAATACCTTTGTCATTTAACTAGTATATTTTTGTTTCATCGATATTTTTTCAACAATTTTTTATTGATATTTTGTTTCATTGATCTTTTTATGCAAAGTGTCTAAAATATAACTATTTTTGGGTGTCAAAAATTATTATTATCATTATTATTATTATATACTCACCGTTGCCATATATCTTAAATAATAAATTATGAACGAATTTATTATAACCTACAATTTTTGCTTTGAAATTCTTTCTCCAAATGCTAAAAAAGACATTTCTGAATACTTTTAGATTTCAAAAAATGATGGAAGCTGAGGAAAGAAGTACTGAATGAAATTATAGTGTGTTTCTGATATGTAAAATTCAAGTTAAAAAAAATACATATGTAAAGTAAATACAAGTTCAACAGAATTCAAAAATAAGATATTTTAATCTATAAGAGCTAGACTGGATAGTTCTAAGTGCATGTTGAATTCTGTGGAACATTATAAATTTAAAAAAATGTGAATAATATAATTTGCATCAATCTATCAATTTAATTGACATTCATTTTAATCTTTAAATTTTAAAACGGAAAATAAATTTTATCATCATAAATAAATCACAAATTCTAATTTGGTACCGTTTGTATCATAACCGTACACAGTATACAAGCATTAAAAAATTGCTTCATAATTTTCATCGATAAAAAAGAAAAACATACTTTATGGTATGCGATATTTTATCAGAAATTTTCTATGTATCAGCTATTAGTATAATTATTCATTTCACGTACTAGTTCTATTGTTTCTTCCTAAAGAAAAATTTCGAGATCACCTAACAAATGATAAAAAGGAAAGAAAAAAAAATGGAAATCTTTTTTTTTTCTTTAAAGAGAGAAATTCAATTTGTTTAAGTAACGTAATGACTCAGCTGAATTATCTTCTGAAACACTTTAAAATTGTAAGTAAACCGCATCTTCTTATGAAAGAGCCATTTGAAAGAAAGTCACATACTTCCATGATGGGGAAAAGAAAAGGGGAAGAAAAAAAATCTAAAAAAGAAAAAGAAAGAGAAAAAACGAAGTACACCCGGAAACAAATTGTTTCATCATTCCATGCTTACTTTGCGGAAAATTAAATTCCCTAGCTATCTGAATTAGGTAGGCTAAACGGAAGATTAACAAGTTTTTCTTGCTGGCACATGCTACTTTTTATAGCACTAACCATGAGATTAATGTGGTCTGAAGTTCATGTTTCGAGATACCTTCCCCCCTTTCCTCAGAGAATCCGTGACAAGAACGCCGATTATATATAAGATTATCTCGAATAATTTTTTTGTGTTTGATGGAATTATGAATTTGTTGTAAATCCAGCGTGACTGAATTTAAAAGCTTTACTCAAATGGCAAAATTTAACTCCTCACTAAATCTAGTATAAGTAAATTTATGAGCTTATATATTTTCTTGAATAAAATTGTTAGCAATGAAATTTTTCAAATGGTTATTTCTCTAGAATTTATACAGTAAGAAATGTAAGAGTGGTTATCGACATTAAATCAGCCTATTTGTCTACAATTTGTCGTTTTGAGCGAATATTTATGATGATAAAAATACTTTTCTGTTTAATATTGATTCATAATTCTTCACGTTTGCTGTGAATTTTTCCTGATCGTTCCATATTCAAAGCTATTCTAAATTAAAATCAATTTTAAGAATGTATAATTTTGATAATAACATTATTTAAAAAACTAAGATATAATATGGAAAATTCTCGCTGAACATTTAATTGTCAAGATTTGTGTGGCGACACAGATAGTTTGAGATTTGAATAGCGATAGAATTCTAAAAATTTTAAATTATTCCAAAAATCTTCAATTATTTTTGCTGATAATGGAAAGTAAATAAATATGTTATTTTTATCTAAATATTTCTCTAAGAAAATAGAACTAGAAAATAGATTGATAAGCATAGATTTAAAGCAATAGATAGATTTTAAAGCAGTGATTTTCAATAAAATTGAAAGAATCACAAAAGAGAGGAAAGAGAAAGCAGACAATACATTTTTTCAATAATTATTTTATTTGAAAATAAATATCATATTTATAATAAAAGAGATCAGATAAGAAACATTTTAAGAAAAAAAAATATATGAAGATTTAATTACGAGAAAAGAATTCTAATACCTCATGTATGAGACACAAATGTTCTGTCCTTTTGAACATAAAACGGCGGATCGAACTTTTAACTGAACATTGTCAATAATATGACAATAGCTATTCATAGAATTATGTTAGCATCTGTCATGCAAATTTCCTTATATCACAAAGATCTGCTTTTTTCTTAACAATGCAACGTTTATCAGGGCTATTTTGGGACGAACTACTTAATTTTGAACCGCTGTCAGATGTCAAGACATCCCCTCTCTACATAAACGTAAGGACGTTTGCCCAGGACATTTAACATGCACCAGACCCGCTTACATGAAGGTTCTTCGGCGGTACAGTCTCGAAATGAAACCCTCCGGTTTCAAAGTCGAGACTTTACCACCAGGCCGCCGCGTCCCTGGCTATCTTGAGAATCAAAACTGTTGCTTTTTTTTTTTTCAGTAACCGAATATTCGAAATGAAAGAAAATACAATAATTTTAATTTGATTCCGCATTTTACACTTAATTACTAGCCTCAACTTTACTGGCAAAGTCTGTCAAAATTTTTCCATCTTACGAAAGGTTAATTTAATTAAACTAATGCCATAAACAATAAAGATATATTATGCCATAGCTTAACAATTAAATGAATGTAATTGTTAGCATAAAATATTTTTTGATTTCATTTTGATCAAAATTAAGGGCTTTAAAGCCAGATTATGGTTTGCATTATTTAGTAATTCAGCCTTATTATTCACTGCAAACGAACAGAAAAAAGCTCCCTGAGAAGCTTCTTGTCACCAGAAAAGGAATTAATTTATTCATTTAAGAGTCAATTTAAAAATGGGTAGAATATTCTAATTTCCAAAATATATTCAATATGTGATATGTGGGTGATTTCTTCCTTTCAATTTCCTTAATTCAATCAAAAATCTGCAGAAATTTTTTTTAACTATGAGCTAATCAATTTGAAATTGTGGAGGTATTTAGAGGAACACTATAATCGATAGCGTTTAATTACTTCAAAGAAATATGTTCATTTATTTCTCAGTTCTATGTATAAAATAACAATGAATAACTACCATGAAAAATACTCCATATATTTCAAAATTATTCGGAGAGACAATTTATTAGTTATGTAAAAATTTTCAATCAAAATTTGGTATTAAATTTTGCATTTAAGAAGGAAACTTCAAAATGAGCATATATTATAACTCAATGCATTGACTTTCGAATGAAAAATGCACCCAATATTTGAAATGAAAGGACAACTCAATATCAGTGTGCAACTTAGCATCAAAATAACTTCTCTATACACGTCAAAAATTCTTTTCCGTAAGTTTTTATTTTCTTATATGAAATTTCAGAGCGTTTTGCAAAATGCAAGCATAGAAAGAATTTCAAAATCTGAAATTGTCCACTTTTTTATTGATTTTAGGCTGAAATATTTTAATAAATAAAGCGTATAAATTTGAATTTTGAAAATTAAATTTTAAAATATCAGTTCCTTTAAGTATTTAAATCTTTTGGATACATTTTGATACTTATAACGTAATATTTCTGCAGTTTAACTCGATAAAGAAGTAATTTTAAATATGTAATACTCTTTTTAATATTTAATCTTATTCTTTTAGCTATAAACCACAAAGCAATCTGTGAATTATTATGAAAAAGGATAAAATAAGTTAATAATGCACATTAATTTGACATTTAAATTCCATTATATTATTAAATAATATTGTAAAAAAGAGTTAGTTAAAAATACTTAACTATTAAAAGCTTATATAATATGACACTTCCCTGTACAATTAATTGTCCATTTTCAAGGTGCCATGCGTTGCAATAAAATAGTCTTTAAGTGTTATTATAAACGTATCTATTACATAAGTAGAAATTTTAAATAGCAAATAGCTTAATGTAACATGATCATTGTTTCATTGTGAGAATGGCGTTTTCAGTGGACATATCGGTTTTCACTAACCTTCTCTTCCTTTCAAATAATCGATTTTCTCTGTCGCGTTTCTCTTAATCTTTTAATAATAATATCTAAATTCACACAGGGATTCTTTATTATTCAGTGAGATATTTCGCAAATATATAGATACGCAGTACTAATGTTTCTGAAGTCGGAAAGAGATTGGTAGGTGCTCACAAGAGAATAAACTATCCTATTCAAGCCCAAATAAGCATTTAAATTGAAACTTTACTCCTCCTTATCAAGGAAAATTAAACCAGAAATATAACCGTGAATCAGGGACTAATAGGGCTCCCGGTAGCTTCACTGCATCAAGATTTAGGGTTATTTATTGCTGGTGTGTCCCATTACATCCCATGAGAGTTTCAGTCGAAACTATTAGAAGAGTTATACATAGATTTTGTAATTAAAAGTTTGAAATTCCAAAAATAGATTTTTTTTCTAATATTGTAAATTTTAATTTCAAGACTTTACATTTGACATAGACATCCACTAAGAATGTACTAATAATTCGAGTTTCTTCATGAAATCTTGCATTTCTTGATACACGGAGAATAAAAGGAAATATTTAGTCCAGCAAATGAAATGCGGTATAATAGAAATACATGCATAAGATATATAATTTATAATTAGATAGAAAAAAATAATAGATAAAAGATATATAATTATAAATTATACATAATATGGTTAATTGCCAACTCTCAATATTTTTGGGTATCTAAGAAATTAAACATTTTATAAATATTTTCAGCAGTAACATTTCTAGTTATTTATAACCTTTATTTCACATACGGCACTTTACATATCTGTGGTTGAAATAGAAGTTTTATTTGTAAATACATGATATTTTTGAAGGCCTTAAAATGTTCATCTTTGTAGTTAAATGAAAATGAACACCATGCTAATAAGAAAGAAATTCCTGCTCATAAAATAAACGGCAAGAGAAGGCACTGCTTTGTAAAAAAATAAATCGAAAAATTTTCATTTAAAATTGAAATTTTATATTTCAGATAATATATTCTCACTCTCTATTTGTACACACGTGCACACACAAACACACACATTATATATATATATATATATATATATATATATATATATATATATAATTAAATTACAGAACTTGTGTTTTCTTTTTAAACGAATATCTTAAGAAATGTGGTGTAATTAATGAATCCAGTTCTTTAAATACTTAAGATCACATTAAGAATGACATAGTTGATCTTTAAAATTACATTAGAAGGTATATTAAATCATAAAGAGACTTCTTCCAAAGAAAAACATTTCCTCTCACCAAATACTTGTATACGTGAAAGACTTTTGTAATTACCAAGTAACGCCTCCATGACATTTTCTTCAACAAAAATACAAAATAACATGAGTGAACTCTATCGAGACAATCTCTATGCAGTTTATTTCCGAAGCATGGCATCAAATACTCCTTCTTGTTTCTCACAATTTATGTAAGATGACATCCAAGTCACCTGGGAATCATATATGCCTTGATACAATAGACTCATGTTTCTGAAATCGGAAATAGATGGAGAAGTATCATCAAAATTATCAAATTTTATAGTTGATCGAAAATAGAATCTTAAATTCAAATATAGCTCAGTTATTGAAACTAAATATAGTAACAGCACGGAGCATAATCAACAGCTTTACCTCCTACTCATTTCTATATGTTATTTTGTCATACTACTGAACATTTCTTCCTATGTTACAAAGAAATATTACTCCAAATGGAATGTTAATATGTTGGAATTAAAGCATACAAAAATATTTTCGTACAAAATATCTTCACTTTTAGATAGATTTTTAATGTCTAGTCACTGATTATTCACTTTAAATTTCAGTATAACAGGATGGTTCAAATTCATTGCATTATTTTTATCTGCAATTAACAATAGCTAAATAATGCACTTGACGATTCATCAGTCCATGCATCGATTAAAATATAAAGTCAATTAAAATATATAAGAAAATTAGTCTTTTTGAACAATTCCTATCGCGATAATTGTTTTTTTTTAATTTAGTAAAAAAGCTCAAATTTTGACAATGATAGTATTGCACCTTAAAAAAAAGGACAAACATGCATTAAACAATTCCAAATTATGTAATTCGTATATATATTTCGTTTACAAAAGAAGTTTTAAGGATTTTTGTAAATTCGGTAATTCAAAAATGAGACGTCCAACTAAAAAACTTAATTAGTTAATAGGTCTTTCGAGGCCATAATTTCTAAAATACTTCTGCGAAATAGGATCAATTCAGAGGTGGAACAAAGATAACTGACACAACTATTCAGGCAAACATATTTTTCCCAGTACAATATTTGCATACATATACCAATACATATTTGCATATTCATAAACATGACATATCGAAAAAAATGTCGATATAAAAATATTGCTTTCATTAAATAAGTAAATTAATTTTCTTATAAAGTAAAAATACTTTAAGTTATTGTATCAATGTTATAAATTTATCAACAATGTTAAATTTACACTTATAAAAGGCATATTTTCGAATGTGGTGTGTATTTATTCTTAAATACGCATTATAATCTAAGATTTGATGCGAGGGTAACCGAGGAATACACACTAATAAAATTGGCTCTTGGTTAATGGACTGAACAGGATGGTTCGTTTTTATCAATAACTAAATTACATCCTCATAATTTTATCTGGGAGATTAACAACGTGCACATAGAACGTGCAAGATATAGAAACGTGAACCTCGCACGCATTCCAACCTCTGCCGTAATTACTTTTAGCGAACATGTGGATTGTTTTGATGCGAGGTTTAAATGTGCATCAAGATTCAAAATCTGCATACATTGAAGAGGTCAGATAATTATAGAAAACGTGTTTTGTAACATTTGAATTTCCCGCAATGTCTTGAAGATACTGTAAAGTTATAGGATTAATTTACGAAGTGATAGGATTAAATTATATCCAAAGTAACTGACTTGGGGTTTTTCAATTTTTACTTTATTTCTAAGGTTAGGAGGTAGACTGTAAATATATTTTTTTTAATTGGGAAAAAAATTATTGATTTTTTTTATCACAAATAAGATTTGCTTGCATCAATAACTTGATTACATATTTAATTTTAAATTTCATGAACAATTTTTGGGAACATGCTGCATATACACATAACAAAACATATTTATTCCTATGAAATATTAAGCAAAATTAACTGCTATCAAATCATGAAAGTATATAAAAAGTAATTAAATCCAGTCTTGAATTGAAGAAAAAATTATTACATTATTCGCGATCAAATTGAAATTTCCTTTTTCTTTATTTTCTATTATGTAGAAACATCTAGAATATAACTTATTTCTTCTTAGTTTTGTAATTTCATTAAAAATATATGTTGTCTTTCATCAGCACAATTTTAATTTCCTAATTAATAGTCAATCATCAAGAATATTTATTTTTGTGATGTTATAGATACATTTTTATTTATATTAATATTCCTAGTAAAGTTTAAATTCAATATTTTAAATACTACATTATTATTCAATAAGTCTTAAAAGATTTACTAATTCAACAAGCATTTGATAAACAAATGACCTCAAAAATATCAATATTTTTTTAATTACTTATGATATTTAAAAGTAATTTATATTACATAAAGGAAAAATTTGCATTATTTCATCAATAATCTAAATTACAAATATCCATTTTTTAAAAATGCTTTCCGCTTACGGTTTACTTCTTAAACTGAAATAGGGAATTTTGTTGGACAAGATGGAAAAAACAGTCTTGTTTCTTCATCAATAGTCTGGAGTCTCGTGTCTTAATGCCAGAATTCTCGTGAATCTTTATTATCTTTATGCCTATTCTTCCCTTCTGGCCATCCATTAGCTTCTTTCATCCTTGGATTGACGTTAAGAGAACTCCATGAGAAGCTGTTGCCATTTTTTATGCTTTTAACTTCTCATAGACAGCCAGAAACCCACCCATTCATTATGCATCGCATCTCTTAAAAGGATGGTGCACTGTCGGTCTCCAGTCTATCAATTTGACCAATAATTAGCTCATTCTACAAGTGATCAAGAGGTGAGGTCCCCTTCTGCGGCTCTAAGTCAATGGTGATGGAATTTCTGGGAAAAGACTCTTGGAGTATGGGCTCTGGATTATAGCAAGGTAGGTTGCTGAAGCTAGGAATTCCCAAAGACAGCAGTTGACGTTTTTGGCTCTGTGGTGGGCGGTATAGCTGGGCGCGAATTTTAATTATCTTTTAATGGGATATTTCTCTTGGATCACTGAAGCAATAGTGAATTCCCGTTATGTTATACACTGATGAAATTTTTCATACAATTTCTTCCTTTCTTGTTCATAATTTGATTCTCTCTACATTCGGCGAAGTATCAGATATCGAAAAATTGTATTTTGGTGATCTTCAGATTCTGATTATATCCAAAAAGCAGGTGGCTATACTCAATACGTTAACAACTTTAATTTATGGCCAGCACAAGTGCCTTTTCAGGAAACATTAAATTTCACTCGCAAAGTTATCTCAAAAAATGTTCTTATAGTATCTGAAGTGAAACTAGTGGAAGAATTAAATTTCCAAGGGTCTGCACTCTCATCGTATTCATGTTAGTCATGTCGGATCATTAATAACCACAAAACATTTTGCTCTTACTTTAAGGCATATAATTCGTGAAAGTATGCCCGATATTTATATTTACGTTGTAACATTCGTCCATACATACATAACACTTTGAGGTATTATCAGTGTCAGAGATATGGATATACTCTACAATCTTGTCACTGTTATGCGCTAAATTTCTTCATTGGATCAATACACTGGTACATGCAATTCAGAAATATAGAAATGCTTTAATTCTGTGAATGCTCATGCAGCACCTTTAAAAATTTCCGAAATGGCAAATAAAGAAATAGATTCTAATTTAAAATTAAAACCATTAATAACAGAATGCTTAAATCCAGAGTATCGTATTCCTCTCTTTCAAAACCGAAAACACAAAAGACAAATGTTAGTTTTACAGAAATAAAGGATGACGAAAATCATTTGCTCTTGCCTCAAAAATTTACAACCTTTAAAAAGCAATACAACGCAGAGGGAAAATATTTCAACTAAATCTGCATATTATGTCGATACACTTGGAATGCCTTAAGTTTCTATTTCTTGTTATGATTTATATATTGTATTTTTTGCCTTAAAGACTCATTCTGAAAAAAAATATTAATTTTAAACCAATGAAAAAATCTCGAAAGAAGTTAAAATCTGCTAAAATTAGTAATCTTCCTCATTGTAAGTATCCTAACTTTTCATATATACCTAAAACGGAGCTTGAGTTTGGCGAAGTTACTACAGCCAAATTAAGAAACAATCTCATCGAAAACTCTGACTCCCTCCCAAAATAATTCCGTGGACCTGTCGAGACTTTCATAATGAAGTGCAAGAAATAAAGGACTCCATTAACAATTTTCACCTAGTCCACATAGCATTTTAGGGGACTATTTATAGAAATCCGAAAGTTCTATGATATGATTTTAATTTGACTTCACATCAATCACTCTTATCTTAAACACATGTACTTGCTGTTTGGTGAATCTCTACCTGTGTTTGATCCATACAATGTTCCTCTGACCATCCGCCATATTTTAATTGATAATTCTATTTTTCACAGAGACTGTATCTACTTCTTTATTTCATCTGATTATACTTTGCCTTTTCCAATAAGTGAGATACTTTGTGCTAATTTACTTCTTTTCTTGAAAGGAATCGGTGTTTTTTTATTTATTATTATTATTATTAAAACATGAATTAACAATTTTATCTTTACTTTGTTTGTTTTACTTTTACAAGTATTAAAAATAAATTTTACTCAATTAAAACGCAGAATTTTTTTTCATTTCAATCTTTTTTTTGTTTGTTTGTTTCAGAACTGTATATGTTAGCAAAGGATTTTGAGCCAGGAAATACTGTATCCATTCAACTATTTTTATCAATGAAAAATGATCCGGTTACATATCAATTTGAGACACATTTAAACGCTACGAAATATATTTTTATGGCATTTTAACTTTTTACGATATTTACTTTTTAAAATAAATCACTTATGGATTAAAATCTGATTTGAATTAAATTGCACAAGATTGTTGTTTTATATATTTATTTCTATAACTTTTTATGACAATTCACTTTTTGGGTTAAAGTCTTGTTTGAATTAAATTGTCCGTGTTTCTTATTTGGATACAATTCATGCTAAAATAAATACCCATATGAATAATCTTTATATTTTAAAACATTAAATAACCCTGCAGAATTAACTTTCTATCTGAAAAAAAGGGTTTAGTAAAAAAATGTAAATAAATTTATATCACAAAAGCACTTAAACTATTTTCTAAAAAGACTCCAGGAATTTTATTCTGTCCGAAATAAATATATTAAATAAATAAAACACCCTCAAGTATTTCCTTATATAAGAAAATGTTTATTCGCTCATAAATTGCATTAAACTAGTTTTATTAAGAAGTTAACTTTTCCGCTATGAGTAAGGCTTTTAAGTTTAGTGTCGAATGTATTTCCGGCGGGATGTATTGGAACTCATATTTCCATCGAGCACAAAATAGATTATTCGAAATAATGTTATAGTTGATCGGAGTTCGTGTCACAAGGTAAAAAAAAATCATTTCTGAAAATATAAATTTCAAATTTAATCAACAGAATTTTCCTGAAAAAAACTTTTGTTACCAAGTAAAACATGCTAATCTTCCAGTGAGCTGAATTCGGATATTTCGGACATGAATTTTTCTTGAAAAAATAAGCATGTAATTACGATGCAGTTTGTTTCAAAGTTTATTTAATTCTTTTTTATTAATTATTTTAACATATTTTTCTTTTTCTTATCATCAAGATAGTGCGTAATCTTTATGTAAAAGTAGAGTTTTTTTTTCTTACAGTTTATTAAATAATAATTTCACTTTGATTAATTACGTTATTTTTGCAAGCTGAATTATTCTTTTATTGAGTGGCAACACAGACTTAATCAACTGAAAACTATTTGAGTTTCATCGAAGCGAGCAATTCATTAGATTATATGTATTAAGCTTCTTCGGATATCGAAAACTCGTACCGTTCAAAATATTGATAGAATATTTTAGGTTTTCTATTTTCCCTTTTTTCATTTGCCTTGACAGGAGATAACTAAAATATTAAATTTCCCATTTTTTCAAATTTCAAAATATTCAAATTCTGTTTACGTTGCCGAATTCATTGGCAAAAATAAAAATCAATATTTTGAAAAGAGTAATTACAAATTGTCAGTTTCTGTTGATTGACTCATTCGCTTCTTGTTACCCTAATCATCTGATTTGGTCAGGAGATTAATCATATGGGCAAATTTAATTTATTCAAAAATTTAGTAAGCGACTGAACACAATCGTATCCAAAGCTGTAAATATAACTCAAAAAGAAATTATTGATTTTCTAATAATTTGAAATGAGCGTAATTAGAATTTATATTTAATGCTTGCTCATATATCCCATTTAAAAGAATGAATCATCTTTCTCCATAGCATATTTCCAGCAATACAGTCACAACAGTTTTTAAACTAACACCTTTTAGTAGGTATGCATGTTCTCAAATCAACAACTTTCGTCGCATTAACACAGAGAATGAGTAGAAGAATTATCAGTTGGATAAATTTTTTTTTTAACTTTAAGCAGCACCATTCTTCAATCCATCCGATTTTTAGTTGAATTATCATCAAACCTAGCTTTGGGATCATCATGTATAATCAGAATTAAGATGGTCTACAAATACAGGAGATATTATTCATCGCTCCATCATCTCTTCTATTTGGAAATGGTGGGAGTAAGGTCCATGTTAGTCCTATAGTGGCATCTCTGTTAACTTATCGATAACTGGTCAAATTCTTGACCTTCTATAATCCCACAATGTTCAGTAGTCGGAAAGGAATTAATTTCAATAAACCCTACCTCACATACAACTGGATTAGAAAATGACATTACTAACAACAAATGAGCCATTCTTATTATTTATTAAACACTTCCACCCCTGCTAAGTATATAAATAATTGGTTATAATTTCCTCAACTAACAGTTAGAAAGATTAAATATTTTTTTTTATGAAGTAATGAACCAAAATGCTGTATTAAATGAGAAATGTTTGATACTCTATAGTATTATCAGTGGATCAACGTAGTTATCTATCATTTGAGCAAATATCTTCTTCCTAAAGTATCACAATATTTTTGGGGGAAATAAGAAATATACATTTTTCTATTTCTTCAAACTCTTTGATAAATTATGTTCTTTACAATCATTAATATATATAGGTTTATAATATCTTTGGATAAATACTCATTAAGATATCTTCACTTGTGAATTTATCCCAAAAATATAATATTTGGTTACTTTTTTAGACAATTTAATTGCCAGAATATTAGATTTATAAATGCATTAAAAATAAAATTCTGTATTTATCGTTGTGTTTTAATTTCACATTAAATGCATTTCTAAAAAAAGAATGAATGCTTATTACACTAAATAACTGTAGCAAGATCTGAAAATGGAAATATTACATCAGTCACTTTAAAGAATGATGACTTAATACTCAAGAATTTATTATTTGGAAGTATTATTAATATGAATAAAACATAATTTTGCCAGTTCTTGTGCGCGGTGTCACACATCTATTATGCATTTATACTGCAAAATAAAACATTTATATTGCGAAAATACTTACATTGTAATAATAAAATGATTTAGCATAAATAATGAAAAGACATTCAATGCAGGAATAATTAGATACTAAAAAAAATGAACTCTTACTGATTCCTTCTATAAATTAGACTGTTCTTCCTAAACAGTAGAGTTTGTTTCCTAACCATCGATCTCGTAGATGGCCAGATTTGAAAATATAAATTATGTGAAATACAGAAAAATATTTGATATTATCTCCTAATAATACAATGGATAATAGGATTACACTCAAGGTGTAATCGGCTCTACAAATGAAATGTGTTATGAGAGTAAATGATGTTATTTATTTCTATGCTAATAACTAAACGGAAATTGCATCAAAATAGTTCACTTAAACAATAAAAGTAAATGCTGGAAGAATATATGAAAATGATTATTTTTCTCAAAAAAATATGACCCATTTATTTAAAAATTTCATATACTGAGAAACTAATTAACATACGGGTGTTTGATTTTTTTTATATACACTGGTGTGCAAAATTTAAGCAACAGGTAAGTTTTTTGCCATAACTTCACGAGAAATCATCTGAGAGACATGAAATTCAGAAATGAGATACAGCATTTTGTTCTGAAAGAATGATGAAAGCATAGTTGCGCAGAAATGAATACAATGAATACAGTATGGAATCAAACAAAAAAAGGCTTTATTGAACTCATAGTATCGTTACACATGATTGTCTGTCCAAGAGGAAGAACAGCAAACAGATGTTCCTTAGTATGGGATATGCCCTCCCCTTACTGCAATGGTTGCTTCGCACCGTCTCCCCATACTCCGCACCAGATTGTCCAACAGTTCTTGAGGTAAGAGTGCCCATTACTCAATCACCATCTGTTTGTTCCCAGGAGGATGTAATCGTGCCCCACGGCGTCTCCCCAAAGCATCCCACACATGTTCTATCGGATTTAAATCAGGCGAGCACGCCGGCCAATCCATTCGAGTGATATCTTCACTTTCCAGGAGCTCCTCAACAGCATGAGTCCTGTGTGACCGTGAATTGTCATCCATAAAAACGAAGTCTTATCCAATGGCACATCGGAACAGACGCACATGGGGAAGGATCACCTCCTGACAATAGCGATCTCCAGTTACAGAACCTCTGTCGAAAACATAGAGCTCAGTCCGCCCGTTCATCATAATGCCTCCCCAGACGACATCTACAGGACCACCGAACTGGTCTCTTTCCGTGATGTTACAAGCGATTCCCAACGCCAGTTGATTTGGAGAGAGGTCGGGACACGGTTTCATCCCAGTAACATCACGGAAAGAGACCGTTTCGGTGGTCCTGGAGTTGTCGTCTGGGGAGGCATTATGATGAACGGTACCTGTAAACATACCTGTTGCTTAAGTTTTGCACACCAGTGTATATATAAAGTCAAAGAAAACTAATTCATGATAAAACTATCCCAGTAAGGTCAAGATATTAATGAAATAAAATTCGTTTAAAGAAAAATATGATTAAAATCCTATCATGAATACCCATTTAATTTCATTTTTATCACTAAAATTTCAAAAAATTTCTGCAGTTCATAAAAATTGATCGTTTTCAAGTAATGCTGATTTTTTATATAAAGAAGATGATGGCCTGTGTTTTAGTAAAAAGTAAAAATGTGATTTTTTTCCTTTTAAAAATTATTTCTACATCACAAAATATGCAGTTTTCTTCAAAATCCTGCTTTGGAAACTAAATAATGAGGAAGGGTAATTTAGATGGTACCGTTTCCTGAAAATCAAAATTCTTGCAAAGTAAAAATGTTTGGGAACTCGGTTTTATTAAAGAGGCAGCAATGTTTTCACAGGAAATTATAAATGCATTATTCTTATATAAAGAAAAATGATTCCAGGATTGAATATGAATGATCCCGCTTTTATGTATTTTGAATATTAAATAAGATAATTTCAATTAAATTACTCTTCTTAAGAAAAACCCGCATTATTTAGAATTTTTAAAGTTTTGCATTATAAAAATAATGTTCATACCAGATTTTTATTTTATTGAGGTATATTAATACAATTGATTTGTTTAAGTTGTGCAGAGGATGGATGCATTTTAAATTCTAAAGATTATACATTCATCCATTCATAATTTGGAACAAAACTCATTTTTTTTTAGATTTTATAATGTGAAAACCAAGCTGATATAAACATTAGAGACACTATAAATATCAAAATAAAATTTATAAATTATTTCCTATTATATGTTAACCGCTTATTGATTTCTGAAATCTTAAATTTCTGGTTGTGTTAACTGATGATTAAATTTATTATGCGCAATTTTTAAAAATACTAGCATAATGATTTAATTTAAATTATATTAAAATTAATTTATAGCTCTCACCTGAAAGCAATAAGTCATCAGAAAATTTTATCCTTGTGAATATTTACAGTGAGATTTTAATATGGATTTCCATCACATGTCAATCACAAGTAAGAGAAAAACAGGGATCTTTTTAGTGCAATTTGTTTATATTAGCAATATTTTATTCCTTCACTCGGAGTGTGGAAAAGTGTCGGCATTTTGCCGATTCAGCAATTTTTCAAAACTTATAGGTTTAATTAATTATACAGGAAAAGTGGAATGGGGTCAGGAAATTAGAGAATATTTAAAATGAAGTTAATATGGGCAAAATTGAGCTAAAAATTAAAAAAAATATTAAGTTTAAATTAGATTTTAAAATATCATTACATGTATATATGTGGCTGTGTTTATATATATATATTATAGATGAAAGTAAAATCTTCGACGGTAAAAATTATCAATACATAATAATTGTTATAGCAGCGTGTAATGTAATTTCTATAATATTGCAAATTTTTAAAATAATATAACTTTTAAAGTTACTCTATATTTTACATCACTGATTTCATTAAACAATCATCTCGTTTGGAACATCAAGTTTTAAATTTAAGTTTCGAGATGATGCGAATCAATTTGCTTTTAACAAATATATTATTTATATCTTGTATCTATTGTAGTCCATTTATAGTTTTTATGGTTTGGTAGTTCATACAACAATGAAACATAATTTTAAAGATATATTTGGCTTATCACATTATATTGAAGACATTTAAATTTGAAATTCAAGGATTGATATTTAAATTTGACATCTTTGGACTTAATTCAATGAAATGGATTCAACAAAACCAAATTTCAACAAAACCAAATTACCAAAACCAAAACCAAATTACTAAATTCCCATGGAGACAGAAGATAGACACAAATTCAGTGCTGTATTTTGCGAGGAGATTTTTTTATCCCACATTTCATTATACAGCTGTTAAAGTGGTTTATTTCAATCTCTAGGCATATTTAAACCCTTTTGATACAGATAATTGCAAGGAATCACATAAAGATGCTAGCATTCTAGAAGCATATTTCCTAATTCACAGATACATAAGATTTCGGTTTCTCTTTCATATTTTAAAACTTTTCATTATTTAGACAAATTCAAAATTACTTTTCAAACAAACCATTGAGAGTCATCAAGGGTAAGATGCCATATATCATACGAAAGTCCTGAATAATCTCCGATTCCCAACCGTATTTTTCCCTTCTATTTATTCCCTTTGATAATGAAGTGAACGAAATTTCAATTTTAAACTTTATTTCGGCTAATATACAATAACTAATTCTGCTGTTGATCCCAAACCTTCAGTTTCTGTTTTCAGAAAGGTTAGATTTGAGTTACCCATTAAGTCAAGAAATTAATCATTCACCTTATGACTTTAAATATTTTCTATGTGTATGTAATGAAGAAGTAAAAAGTAAATGCAAAGAAGCAAATAGGAGAGCGATTGAATGATTTGCAGGGGAATAAAATTAGTAGGATGCTTCATATCTCGTAGTAATTATTCACTAGCTACCTTCCGCAGAAAAAAATCATTGATCGTATTCGTTTATGCTTGTAATGAATGCCGATCAATCTTCAAGAAATTGTTAATTGTAATTTACAAATCTGCTAAATGTGATGTAATTTTGATATGCTGTTACTCTCTTCATAACAGCGAATCTTGCAGCGTATTTTAGACTGCATAGCGATGCATGCATTTTCACAGGCTATCTCACCTTTCGAACTAAATAATTGTACCCATACACATTTAGTCCACGATCAGCTCGAAGGCCTTAAAATTTTTATGTCTTAACATAGTAAATAAATTTATTGTTAATCTGAATTGGTGATTGGAAAGCATATTTTAATAACACCCAACAAAGTGACTTGCAGACTTAAACTTTTTTATCTCTTGTTCTTGTTTGAATTATTTCTGCTTTCAACTCTTTCCGAATGCATTAGCAGAACATCCTCAAGATTTAAATATCATTAAAAGTTTAGTGGCACGGCACTCATCCATATCTCTGGAGAGCACACAACAGTTAAAAATTTCTCAAGTAAGCATTCTAATCTCATGAGGTACTACATTTACTACTCATACTAAAGGGCATTTGTTTGCTATTATTCACCTTTGGCAGACAAATTTTTGCATACCTAGAATTAATCAGAAAATCCTTTCTAAGTCAATAAATTATTCTTTCTCTTCATTACTGCAATAATTCCATTTTTATGAAATTTTTGATTAAAAATCCAGGTAGTTATTTTTCTAGATTGTTTAACAGAAAATAGCAATTATTTTACAAGCTATAAAGTAAATACTATTACAAGGCATTGTCTTTTACAAAGCTATTCGGTTTTAATCAATAGATATGATTTCGTACATTTTCAGTTTTTATCTAAAAGAAATTTTGCTCTGTGCAAAAAATTACTTTTGAACTAATATCCTATAATTTTTCATATTCCTGAAGTTATACATGTTTACTATACAAAATATTTGTATTTTATTGGAATCCATTCCAGATTGGAAAAAAAAACGTTTCGCCAACAACTTAATTTTTCTTATTCAAGTTAAGGCAAAAATGGTATAAGCAAAATATTTCTACTTCTTGCAGTAAAGGTAATTCTTTCGATTAAATAAAGTCAAAATAATTTCGAATATTTTTTTTTCGCATACAAGCCAGTAAATTTTATACTATTGTGCGATGAACGATTTGATTCCTGCATTTCATTTTTTATGGACCAAGATCAGTGAATAACATTTTCAATCCACTGATCGAAGCAAAAACTTTCCTTCTTGTCAAAATACCGCATCTATAAAAATTTTGCTGAACTTTTTCTTAAAAATCCTTTTGAAAATCACTCATGTTAAAGAATTATCTTTATGAGGAACCATTTTCTGGCGCTATCACAAATAGCTATGACAATAATAGGACTATTTTGTAAAGAAAATTTAACAAAATAAATTTATATCAGAAAATCCCTTTAAGCTTCTTGCCCGCGTTTATGGTAAAAAAAGAAGTACTAGCACGATTTTCGATGTAAGATAAAATCTTTAAGTACATAAATTGAGTTAAACTTGTTTTATTAGGGAGTTAATTCTTCCGCTTTCATTGCATCTATTCAGTTTAGTGTCAAATATACTCCACATGGGATTTACCGAGAACTGATAATCCCATCACACGCAAAATGGATTATTCCAGATTATTTTATTTTTATCGACGTTCTTGTCACAAATTCCCCAGACTAAAAAAAAAGAGTCTAGAAGCATGAACTTCAAACTTTCAAAAAAAAAAAGTATTCGCTATAACCTGTTAATTCTTAGGTTAGTCTTCATATTTCAGATATTTCGGAAATGTAATTTTCCGCAAAGTAAGCATGGAATGATGATGCGATTTGTTTTCAGGTTAAATTCCTTTTCCCTTTACTTTTTCAGCTGTCTTTTTTGTTCTCTCTTTTTGCCATCGCGGTAGGATGTGACTTTTTTCTAAATGGCTCTTAGAGGCAGATGCGGTTTACTTACAGCTATGAAGTGTTTTAGAAGATAATGCAGCTAAGTCATTATGTTACTTTAACAAATTGAATTTCTTTATTTTACTTTGTATGAACAAAGTTTGTTTCAAAGAAAATCTTTTTAGTTTCTTTTCTTTTCTTTTTTACTGCTTTTTTTTACAATCCATTCGTTTCTTTTTAAAAAATCAGTAATAGATTTCTCTTTACAACGAAAATGCTTAACATTTTTCATGTTTATAGAAACAAATTATTTTTATGAAGGTCGAAAAAAATTGTTTGTCTCTACCCCAAATATTTTTTTCATAGTTTACAAGCAATGCCAGTTAAGTTTGTTTATATTAAATTTAATTATATAACGATTATATTAAATAATATATTAAATAAAATTATATATTAAATAACGATTTAAAACATAGCTCACAGCATCGTCATTATTAAAAGAAATATATTTAAATATTAAATTCTGGGACGTTATAGATTTACTGATTATAAAAAATAGATGTGAGTTAAGCCGTAAGAAATTCAGTTGTTTAAAAGTTTTTTTTAATTATTATTGAAGTAATTTAGCAAATAATATCATATTCTTTTCCATATTTTTATAATTTATAAAGAACTTGTGACTGAACCCATCAGAAACTATATGAATAAGAACTGTCTTTAAAAAACCAAAAAATGTCTCAAATAGTTGCCATGCCTTCTTATTTCTTATGGATTTGCCTCCCTAACTTCTCAGGAAGACCATGAGTGAAATTGAATACCTTTACGTATGTATACTGTTTGTATATATACAATACATATTTGCATATACAATACATATTGTCGATGTCCAGTTTTGAAGTTAAAAGACAACTATAAACAAAGAACAGCTACAGGATACAAACAATATGATGATGAAGTAAGGATCTGAATCAGCGCTAAACAATTCAAACCGAAAGTGCTGAAATCAGCAGTTATGAATCAAAATAATAATTATAATATATTACTTCCCCAGAAAAATAAGCTTGATGTCATGAATAAAATTCATATTTCTTATAAACAAAATAGTTCCGGTGCCTTGAACGTTTCAAGGGTCAAATGTATTGGATTGAAAAAGAAAAAAAAAGTCAACTTTAGTTTTCTCAGCTAGAGTGATTTTAATTTAAGTTATAAAAAGCCAGTGAAACATGATCAAAGTTATTTCAACATAGACAACGACTAGTCGAGAAAACACATTAAGAAAAAAAAAAGATTCTTGAAATTTAAATATTTAAGTGTGGTAGAAATTACTAAAAAAAAACTTTTAACAGTATAGCAATTTTAATTGTATATTTTGTCAAATCACATTCTGGTACATAATAAGTCTATAATGTTATACAAAGTGTCCAGATTTTTTTACAATAAAAAAAAAACAGTTTTCGAGATTCGTTTATCAAGTTAGTATCCTATATTCAATCATTATCGGAGCTTTTTTATTACCTTACACTTGCATGGTTTAAATATTCCCCGATAAAAGAAAGGCAATTGTAGAAATACACGAAAATGGATTATAGGGATTAGTTCCCCTTCCTTACCCCAGATGACAGCGCATTAACGTTGTCTTGAAAGTTATGCAGAAAATATTTCTTGTTTGCTTGGCAGTCTACAAAAGTAGATGTTCACGTGAGTGTGAGCGATGAGTAACTTCAGAGGAAAAGAAGAGCAAATTTAATTTAACGGTCATGGGGAAACCTAGACAGCTTCCTGTGAAATTAGTAATTTATGAAGAAAATGATTTTAATTGTCTTTAAGAAATATTCGTAACAGTGATATGGAATTGCTTATCGGAAATTGTATAAAAATAAGGAGTGGCTCGATGTGAATAAAAGGATGACTAATCAAGAAATAATTTTCTGATTTTTCTTGCGTAGAATCTTCTATTTTTTGCAAAGAGGAGAACAAGGAATGTGTTCTTGAACAGTGCAGAAATACTTGGTTAGGGAAATGTCCTCTATATTCGACATGGGTACTCCTGAAGAAACAGCATAATATGATCAAAGAATTTGTATATTTCCGAAGAGTCATTTTGCTAATTTTGTTTATAGAACAGAATAAAGGAATAATTTCACTCCACTTAGAAATGATTCCTAAAGATTGTGTTTGGAATTTATTCCAGCTTTGTTTCTGGTACCTTTTAGATATATGTTAAAAAATTTACTATTACTTCTCTAGAATTTTAAATAATTCTCCTGTTTATATATTCTTTTAATTTACTTTTAAAGATCCTTCAGTTGTATAGAGAGTTATAAACTCCTTGAATATTCATGATCATGATGATATCATGTTCGCGTTACCACGGAAAGGGGGCTGCAATAGCTTCTGAGAACCCGAGGACAGAAGTCTGACTTCTAGCTCATATGAAGATGACACTCACACATTCATTTGTAGAACCCCGTTTTATAGTTAGGGTCTTTCACACACCTCACAGATACAAAACAGGACGAAGAACAACAATGTTTGAAGCAGGGCTGGAACCCGGGAAGCGCAGATCACGCGGAAGACACGCTACCACTTGGCCAGGGCGTTTGCCTGAATTTTCATGAAAAAAATCTATTATATTATTGATATATACTAATAATTACAAGTATTTAAGATATACATAGAAACAAATGTTCCATCTTTGAAAGTTCCTTCTATTATTTTATGAAACTTTATAAGTTTCGAACTTACTGATCCATATATTAAAGCATGTAAAACTAAATACTGATTTCAAAATTAAGTATGAACAATTTCCTGAAATGAATATTTATGTTTGATTGTTAGAATTTTTTTATTAAAAATTATAAGATTCTAGAAATTCAAAACCTTACCAACTGAAATAAATAATTAGAGGATATTAGTAACATAATTAATGTAATTAAATTCAGAAATAAAAACAAAAATCTTTAATACTTAAATATTTCTAAGAATATTTTTTAAAAATATTATTTCATCTGATTGCAGGATTACCATCACCTTCAAGCCAAATCCTTTTATAATGTGTAAAAACAGGCAACAGAAGGCATATGACCTAAGATAATAGAGATACATATCTCCTGATTATTCTCCAATTCCCGATTGCACCTTTGCCTTCAATTCCACATTATAATGAGGTGTGTGATGTTGTAGTTTGAAGTTCTGTTTTGGTTCGAATACAAAGCCTGGTTCCCTTGATGATCTCTCTCTATCTGTTTCCGATTTCTGTAACATTAGGATTGAGTAGTCCATTATACCAAACAATAGAGAATTCCCATGCGAATACGAACACCATTATGCATAAATATTGAGAAATTACAAGGGATATATTATTAATTGTTGAGAAAACAAATTAGTGAGAAATGGTATGCCCAGGGGAAATTAATTAATTCAAAGTTATTAAAATGGAATAAAATCCATGTGCATTGCATGTCTTAGTGATTATATGAATTTTAAATGCATATTCTTTTTATTGATTTTGAAAGTTTTTGTGTGCTGATCACACAATTTGTTTTTCTGGATATGTAAGTTTTTTAAACAAAGAAAAATTATATGAAATATGCATAGGATAAGCATCTAATAACTACATTATTTTTTTGAATCACACTTATTTGTTTACTAGAAGAATATTAATAGCATTTATGGATTTCTCTTTTGAAATTACGACATATTTCTATAATAATAGAATTAAAAAATTGTTTTGTTTCATATTGTAAGATTTTTTTGTCTTAATGGAAAACATATCTCAGTTTTTCTTTACATCGTCCATCTTGCTTTACATTCAGTTGCAATTAGGAGCCCTTTATTTATTCTTTTTTAAATCGTTATTTATTTATCGTTATCAGTGTAATTACAGAGATAAAAAATTAAATAAATTTTTAACAGAAATGCAATCAGTCAAAATAAAACAAAAGTAAATAAATAAATAAAAATAATTGCAATCATTTGTGCATATATTTGAGAAATAATCCTTTTCCTTTCTTAGTTCGAATGAATGTGCTATTGAATTGCACCGTTGTTTGAAGAAGTCAATCGCATCTTGATGTCTGAAAAAAGCAATAATTCATTAGAGAAATTGATTTCAACTTCAAACATTCACTTCCGCACCTGTCGTATTTTACCAAAGACTTTTAGTTTACAATAAAAAAAGTTATTTCAATAAGTATTATTTTTTTACAATAAATAATATAATTTGACTCTTTTAGTGACAGATGTCTGAAAAAATCATTAATTATGTAAAGAAATTTATTGCAACCTCAAACATTCACTTTCCAAACCGGAAGATTCTACCAAAGACTTTTATTTATAATAAAAAACATATTTCAATAAATAATAATTTTTCTGCAATAAATAATAAAATTTGAATCTCTCGGTTCCAGAATAAAAAATTCACATAGAATAAGGGTTTAAAAACCAAGAAAATATAAACGAAAGTTTTATTCCAGAAAATAAATGCCCAATTCGTAAGATACAAATTTCCTCTTGATGGCAAAGGAGGGAAATTTTATCATCACGCCACTAACGAATGCAATTCCCCGCTCCAATTAAACACGTTTATCATCACCTTTAAATCCTTTTCAAATAGATGTAGAGACACTTCAAATATCATATATATGGGGACATAATGAAGACTTAAAGTTCTTGATTATTATCTGACAGTAACCCTGGTATCCATTCCCTTAGTAATCGGGAATATGAGGGTTGAATTTAACGTTTTAATTTGCAAAGAATACAGTACGCCATCTTTCGGATGATGCATCTTCATCTATTTACTATATCGAGAATATTAAATTGGAGTAACTAAATTGATGAAAGAATAAATAATTTAATTTGTGATTCTAAATATGGAAAATTTCAAAAAAAAAAATGTGCAGGAAAAGATTTTATGGTTTTATAGCGGATGAAGTTCTTCAATGATGACAAAACTGGAAGAAATTTTTCGCTTCTTTCCTTAGAGTGCATCAACATTTGGATAAAAGTGCAAGTGTTTGTATTTAGCTAAGACTTTTTCAGAAAAACTGTATGGCGTCAATATAATGAATTTTTGAATTTTTCTTAGCTCTATATTTTGCTTGATTAGATTCACACAAATGTAATTATGATTCTGGAGTGAACTGCAGATTTTCTAAACGATTCGTTGTCAAAGTAACATTCAGGAAGGCTCATTCTTATTCAAGATTCAACATGATTTTCATAACTGTGCAAATTAAATACATTTGATGCACGTACATTATATATTAAGTTTAATAACATTTAAAAAAATTAATTCAGCATTTTTTTTTCATCCTATCTATGTTCACTTTTTATCAATAAAGCTACACCTTATAATTCTGAAGCAATATAAAAATTTTGCATTAATAATTTTGTGTTAGAAACGTTTATATATATATATATATATTGAAAAATTTTTTGTTGCTTTGCTTTTTAACATTGATATTTACATAGCTTCTTCAAAATTTAATCTACACTTATAATAAAGATCAATGTGTGTGTTTGTGTTGGCCTTCTACAGGCCAGACAATTCAATCTACAGCTACCAAATTTGGCACGTGTATACCTAGGAGACCGGGAATGTGCACCTGGGAGTTATTTTTTTTGGAAATTTTATTTAGAATTTTATTTATTTAAAAATTAAGAGAAATTCTGGTGTGTTTCTGCTATAACTTCCGAAAATATTACCGCACAAAAAAGATTTTTACATCAAGTTAAAGATCAAAAATTTATCTTTTAAATGATACCAATATTTTAACCTTAGAGTTAAATTTCTATTTTTCATGAATTTTTAAATAAATGTTTTAACTATATTTTTCAACAATTTTTTCGTACAAAATAAAAATAAAATTTAAGCTGCACGAGCACGTTACGCATTCATGGGGAAAAATTAGCTTTTTTCAAAGTGTTGCCATCCTATTGATTAAAGCTCCAACTAAAAATAAATTAAATCTTTTTGGAAATGAAATCTGCAAAAATATAATTTTCGGCACGTGTCTGTAGAATATGAAACAAATATGAAATATTTTTTTTTCTAAAAATTAAATTCTAGAAAAATTATTTTATGATCTTTCACACTTTCTATATCATTAATCCAATAAATCAGTTCTATTTTAAGGCAAGCTTTGTGGAATATCATCATGATATCCATTCAAATCAGGGTCACACAGCTAATTTGTGAACCTTTAGTAAGACACAGATATGCTAAAATTGTCTAAGTGGAAAATGATTATATTTTATGTAACTTGATTCAATAAATAACATATCCTAATATCTTCTTTTTACCTCAATAAATATATTAATTTTTATATTCAAATAAATGTTCGTATTTTGGAGAAAATTAAAGCGATTTTTTAAACTCTCGGAGTGCTAGAGAATAATATTGTTAACAGTTCACTTCAACTAAAAAAAAAGTGATTATTTAGTTCAATTTGGTTATATTATCGTCCCGTTTTGAAACATTACTAGAGCTATTTTGGGATGGAACTCATAATTTTGAACCGCGGCCAGAGGACGAGGATGACACCTGAGCTGGCATATCTTTTCCAAACTTCCATCCATACCAATGGAGGGGAAAGATAAATAAATATCTTTCCCCCCTTTAATATAAATATTAAAGTGTGTTTGGCGATGAATATCTGCAAAAATATTGAGTAGTGTATTATCAAGTAAAATTTCGTGAATAAATTGTTAATTTTTATCGCAAGTGCGTTTCACCGATTTAATAATAATTGTAATGATCTATGAGTCCCAGAATGCTTTCAACAGCATTATATATATCGCCACCAGACCATACATAAATATTAAATTAATTCTATTATTGCTTGATGTTTGGTATCTCATTCCTTTTACCTTTTTTTGAATAACTTTTTAAAATGATAATCGGTACTGCGCACAAAAACGGTATCAAAATGTCTGTTTCAAGTGATGAACTCTATTGCAAATACTTATGTATCATTTAAAGTAAGCAATGTTATATAGTTGTCTAAAGAGTTCACTTTAAAAAAAATTTTAAGCATTGTAGTTGTTATTTGATCACATTCAAAATTATAAGAAAATTCTAAGTGCATTATTATTTACAAACTTGTGCCATTTAATAATCTTTCGCGACATGCATGTTATCCTTGAAAATCACAACGAAAGTCTAACTCATACATCTACAGGGTGTCCCATAAATATTGGGACAAACTTTAAGGGGGGGGGGGAGGGTACATTACAATGATTCAGATTTGCAAAGCAACCCGTGGTCCGAAACGCCTTCATTTGGTTCTAGGTGTCATTTAAGGAAGCAGACATGCACTCCCTCAGTCATTTGAGCTGCGATCGTCCACAGAGGAGTATGGAACGTTTTACGAATACGGAGCTGGCATATATGCACCTGATTTATGGATTGACAGAAGGAAATTCAAGAGCGACTGAAAGGTTGTAATGGGAAAGGGACCCACAAAGAGATGCACTGGACCGTCAGATGTCCAGTTATTTGCATCATAATTTGTGTGAATATGGGTCGTTACGAGGTAATAGACATAGTGAGGACAGACCACGAGTGACTTTAACTCCCAGGATGAAATAAATGTGTTGATTAACGTTAGAAGGAATCCGAGTTCCAGCATACGAACCGTCACGACTGCCATTGGAGGATCTCGGAATAGTGTTCATCGTGTTTTGCAACGTGAAGGCTTACACCCATACCATCTGCAAAGCGTACAGTTACTGCTCCTACAGATTAACTTCCTCGTGAACGTTTTGCACGGTGGTATCTCGATCAATGTTGCCAAGATGCGAATTTCTCATCCAACGTTTTAATGACGGTTTAAGCGTACTTTACATGAGATGAAATGTTCAACTACCACAATGCGCATTTATGGGCTGGCGAGAATCCCCATGGTATAAGACCACATTCTGCCCAACATCGCTTTTCAGTGAATGTTTGGGCTGGTGTGGTTGGTGACGTCTTAGTCGGACCTTATTTGTTGCCATCGCCACTAACATCTGCACAATATCTCATCTTTTTGCAAGAGGTTCTACAAACATTACTTGACCCTGTGCCACAACATATCAGACACCATATGTGATTTTAACATGATGCGGCATCTCCCCATTATGGCAGATGTGTTCGTGAACATTTGAATCAGGTGTTTGGTCACCGATGGATTGGTCGTGGTTAACCGGTTCCCTGGCCACCACGCTCTCCTGATTTAAACAACATCGACTTCTTTCTTTGGATTGCACTGTAAAGTGCTGTGTACGCAACACCTGTGGATTCAGAAATCGACGTGGTCGCAAGAATCGTCTGTGCTGCTGCGGATATCCAACAAAATCCGGGTGTATTTGAGAGTTCGACAGACTATGGTCCGATGGTGTAACGTATGCATCGCTAACAATGGTGGAAATTTTGAACATCTTTTGTGACATTTTCAAATATCATGTTCCACAGCGCATGTAATATCTTTGACCAATAAACATTTCAGATTATCTCAATCTTGTATCTCTTCATTTCTTGTACCTGTCATACTACTTTGCCATGGCGTTTCCGACCACCGGTTGCTATGGAAATCTGAATCCTTGTGATGTACCCTACCTTCCCTTAAAGTCTGTTCCAATATGTATGGGACAACCTGTATTGAATGACTTATGAAAATGTAGCTTAATGCAAGAAATTGTTTTCTAACAGCTAATATTACAGACAGAAGTATGAAATATGTGCATAAATGGTATTAAGAAAAACATTCTACCTTTGGAATTTTTTTTCTAGGTGAAACGAGTAAAAATTATTTTTTTTAAACTTTACCAAATAATAACATTGTCTAAATTATTTTTAAACCTTTGGGTACTTTATTTGATGAACTTTGCATCTTGAAATATATGTTTAATTGCTATAATTAAGAAAATAAACACATGTTCCCTGGTTTTTTGGGTGTCCTATATATAAATACAGACACACACTCACATATATACAGACAGAGAGAAGGGGGCAATGATCGGTCACGCAACAGTTACTCAAAAACTGAAAAAGGAATCCAATTAGAAGATCCTCATGCATGAAATGCATTGTAAAACCTCTTATCATTTCTATATTCACAAGAGCAGCATCAATTCATGTAAGATTATATATACAAAATTTAATAACTAATAACTAGTAAAAAAAAACGTCCCACATTAAACAATATATGTATTTAAATATTAAAAATTAATAATTAATATTTATTCAAATTTAGGAATGTATGCAAACATTGTTGCAATAGCAATGACAAACTTACGACTGAGGCAGCGATTCGTTCGTCAATTTCACACTACATCATCCAATGGCCAATCGAATTTAATCGCTTTCGATTTTTAATCTTGTGAGTGCAGTTATGACGAACATAAAATCTATAGTCTAAATTATTTATTTAATTGATCATGATTGAATTCAAATAACCAGAAGCAAATTTCCATCTGAACAACAAATCCTTTTGTTAATACTAACTGATAATTTTTTGGAGATCTAAAGATCGAGATGTTCATAGAACCAAGATTAGAAATGTTTCCATATTATGGCTGCCTAAAATGTTTTCGAAGATTGGAATTTTAATTGGAATTCTATGTCCTGATGTCCCAGTATAAACACTTGAATGTCAAAGATTCTCTTTTATTCTAAACGATTATGCAGATCGAGAGATGATATAATCTCTATGTCAGCACCACGTAAACAAATCATTGCTACGAATTGTGGTCGAATATAAATTGCTTCAAATGACTAGCAATTATGTTTTCATTAACAAACCAAAAAAAAAGGAGTCATTTGAAAAAGAAAAAATTCTGACATGTAAAATTACAGGAAAGAAATATGCATTGTTTATTAAAAATTATTTTAAATTTTCTTAAAATAGAAGCTTAATGTACAATAATTCTAGGCTCGTTGAATTATGTACAATTTTTACTGGAAGAAACGTAGACTAAACTATCAGAATCAGAACTGTAGGGGCTTTTATATCATACTCGATGAAAAGCAAATGCAAGTTTTTTCCTTAAATGTGTCCGAAATGAGTTGTACGAAAAACTGCTTTTATTCCTTGTGACCTTAGACATTGAAGGATTGTTCAAAATACTCATTTGCAGGTTCATGGTTTCTTGTTGTGAAAGGATTTATAGAAAAATGAAAACATAAAAAATTAATCCAAATTCAATTGTTTTAATGAAGTCTTGCGTTCACTATGTTAATAGCATATAAATGAGAAAATTTTAACGATGAAAGATATTATTCCTAATAATATTCCCTTTAGATAATATTTAAGATACAATATTATCCATTTTATTCATTGAGAATTTATTAGACATTCTTTCTTGATTTTATAAGAAAAGCCAATTTTTATAATTTACCAAATTTTTAAAAAGATATTCTAATAGTTTTTTAAAAATTAATATATTCAGAATTTGTAAATAGCGCACAATAACAGGCAGTTTAAACATATGAGTAGAATGCATTTGCTAGCAATTAAATCAGTTGATCAAAAAACTGAGTTTCGGTGGATGTACT
>JAPMOR010046204.1:142895-224896 GCA_026543865.1 Argiope aurantia | reverse complement strand
ATATTATATATATATATATATATATATATATATATATATATATATATATATATATATATATATATATATATATATATACATACACTTGTGTAATCGAAAAATATTCACAAATTTCAAGTTCAAAATGCATAAAACATATAATTGCTCTTAGGAACTTTCCGATTTCTTTTTTATTTTAAATCTGCCCATTATTTCATGTAAGAAAAAAGATATTTTCGCAGCTTGGTAGATAATTTGATAGAAAGGATAGATTTCGCAGCTTGATAGATAATTTGATGGAAAAGATTGTTTTGGTAATTAAACAAAGGAAGTGTATTAATAAAAATTAAATATATTAACTGCCAGAATAAAAATACTTAATTTATAGTAATTTTCAATGAATACATGAATTATCTTTCTTGCTCCTGAAATAATACAAGCTCGTTGAAAGAGAGTCATAAATATTTTAAGTAAATAAATCTCTTGACAAAGGATAATCTATTTAAAATTTAATTTGAACTAAATAAGAAATTCTAAATTTAAATTTTAAACTAATTCTTATTTGAAAACCTTAGAATATTTTTAATTGTTACTTTAATATATAATTTCAAATAAAATACAACTGATGTTTGAGTCTATTAATTTTACTTTACTTCTGTTTTGATAAAAAGAAACAAAAAAAATCTTTTGTTTTGATAAAAAAACAGAAACATAAATAATAAAGAACAAATGTCCATCGTTTTTTATTAATATAATAGGTCCCGTATGCATGATTAGACATTTTTTAAATGCTCGTCACAACATTTTTATTCCATTCACGTCAAAAATGGGAAATTTAAGGCAATAATTACCATTATTAACCTTCGTATTTTCAGAAGTTATTGGAAAAAGCCTTTTTACGCTGAGTTTGCTGATTTTTATCCCTTTCGCTAGTTACTTCTTTCCTCTAGATTGTCATGAAGATTTTCCAATCTGATAAGAGAGATTGAGTTATAAATGTGGTAATGAAGAATCGACTAAAGTCAGTTTTTTTTTCATTTCTAGGTTCATTAATGAACCTAGAACCTTTTTTTCGATGTTTTTAATGATAGCTAATTGCAAGACGAATAAATCAAATATATGTGAGTCTAAAGCAAACAGAAAATCAGGACACAAGAATTAAAAAAAATATCTGCCATTTATTTTCATGCCAAGAATGATTTAGCAAAAGTAAGAATGTTTTCGTCTTCAATTTTCATCATTACAAAAATGTTGTGGGGTTACTAAATCAACTACTATAATTTAATCTTGTGTTTTTGCTATTGTTTTTATCTTGCAATCGATTAATGTTCGATATATATCATACTGCGTTACTTCTTCCATCTTCCATGTTACAATCTTCAGAGACAAGCTTGTTGGTGCTAGTGTTTGAATTTCAATTGAGTTGAATTTGACAGTGCATTATTTGATATGCGCGATTGTTTCAAAATTAAATTTTTAAACTTCAATTTTTTATAGGCATTTAAAATACATTGAATTATTAGTTCTGTAAATGCCAATAATGGCGTCAAGTCACATCAAGTAACTGTCCGAGGCACTGACATCAATTATGGTAAAATTTATTCAGTTTTATTTAATTTGAATTTTGTTGTATAAATTGATTTGTATAATTCACTCAATAATATATTTTTAACCCATAATTGAGGACATAGATTCAAAATGGATCGTTGTTGTTTTTCTTTTACGTCTTTTGTTAACAACATTGTAATTTGTTTTGGAAACACAATGCATTCTGGGAATCGTGTAATTACCAATAATATAAAAATTTTTAAATGTTATGATATCAAACGTCAGAAAGATGTTATAAGAAAAAACCTAAAAATCGTTTAATGAGTATTTACTTCGTTGAGATATTACGGAATTACACTAATATTAATAACTGTTAGCATTTAACAAACAAAAATGAAGAATACAATATTTTAAAATATTAAATTAAGAATATTTCTTTATTTTTTTGCATTATTCAAATTTAAAGAAATTCCAAAGATGTGAAGTCCATGATTCTCTAAATAACAAAACAAACTTTGAAAAAGAAGAACTCAATTATAAGCAAGTGCTCATATATAGATGTTTCCCAATATATTGCTGAAAGAACAACTTGAAGTACTGAGGGGATGATTTTATTCAAGGACAAAATACCTCGGAAAAATCAGAGCTAATTAACAATGCAGATTCATTTTGACTAGCGTCTTCAGTTAGACTTTAAATTTGAAACTGTAAAATGTGTTAAAGTGTGCTATAATTTTAGCTTTTCATCTATTATATCCATTGTGTAAATGAATGTCAATATTAAAGTCAAGCCACATTAAGTAATTAGGTTCTATATTTAATGCTTGATTGTACATTATCAACATAAAGTTCACTTTCCAAATCCTCAAAAAAAAAAACAAAAAAAAACATGGAATTGACTAAAATGCAATGCCGTGTATTGTACATTAGCTAAATTAAAATAGGTAAAAAGCATAATTAAAGCATTGCAAAAATAATTTTCAAAACATGTTTCTTAACATTCTTGGTATTTAAGAGGGCATTATTACATTTCTGTGATTTACAGAATGAAAAAGAGTCAAAAAATTAAATATTTTTACAAACAATAAAACATTTAAATACAACATCAAAATGTGTTTTTGAAAAAGTTTGTAAACATTCTTTAAAATATGTCAAAATTAAAGAAATATATTGTAATTAAATTCATATCAATAAAAGGAAAATTCTTTGCATTTTAAGATGTAGCAAGATTAATTTTTGCATATGTGATATTTTCAAAGGAGTGTTCAAATGAGATTAAATTCGTACTTAATTTTTAATAATTAAATAACCGCACATTCTCATCCTTCAAATTTATTTGTTCTAAATTTGATAACTGTATCCAAAAGAACTCTCCTTTAGAGAGTCAAAGGACAAACACAATCACCAAATGCACGTAAGGTTGCACATTCATTTTTATTATTATCAGACATTTTAACAAACTTATATAAAATGAGTGGTGGTATTTCTTAAAATATTAATTACCACTAAAAAAACATTTTCCATTTTTTAATTTTGTTTATGATTAATTTATCTAAATTTAAAGTATTAATATTAGAGATATTTTCGTTGTAAAATTATGCGGTGAATTCGAAATTTATTAAATAAATTTACATTCAGAAATGCTCTAAAATGTAAATATATAAGAATATTTATTTTTAAATTAAGTTTTTAATATTTTAAAAATGACGTTTCCAAACAAAATTCTATAAAAGGATTTAATTTAATCTTTAATATCTATATTTTTTTTAAACCATTCTTTTTCCATTTCAAACATAGTGGGAAATGGATAGATTCAAAATAAAATGTATATCCGACAAATTAACTTGTTTTGACCCTTGATTTTCAAACCTCGTTATTGTTAAATCTTAATGAAATAAAAAATATCCTTTTTATTCCTATTATAAATATTTCTAAAAAGATAGTTTCATGAGAGCATTTTTCCATTTTATGAATTATGTTTATTAAATAAAAATGTATTTCAATCAGAAATAATTAGAGAAAACAAGTATAAAAGAATATTTCCTCTAAACTAAAATTCTAAAATTATAAGAAAACTCAGCAATTTTTTCGAAGGAAATCACGTGAAATGAGTTGTTTTGAAATTTAAAAATGATATCTTTGAAAAAAATATACTTTTTGTGCTACACACAAGATAAGACGGATTTCAGATTGAAAGTTACAGGTATAGCACACAGAAACCCGGTTTCTAGTTAAACACAGTAGTTTAATGCATTATTTAGAATATTGATTGAAAACAAAACCTTATGCGCATTTCACACTTTTCTACTTTTAGATTAACTCCGGGTTACTTTTATAATTAACTTTTTTCTGTGCTTGAAATAGCTCTTCCATTAACGCAATTTTTTAGAAGTAATTTAAAAGTTTCTTGCTAGTGAAGAAAAAATCTCATGAGACCTCATTCTAACATAATTATATTCTTGTTAAGATTACCTACATAGAAAGGTAATTTGCTCTTAGATGTTGCTGTTAATCATCAAAATATTGAGTGAAAATATTTTGGTTTAAAAACTGTTTCTTTCATAATCTTCCCCTACATGAGAAATAATTTAGCAGTTTCTTACGTAACTTATTCATTTTTAAAAAAAGCGATCTTAAATATTTAATCACGCTATATTAAATATTTTTGACAAAAAAATTAGGATTTAAAAATTATGATGCGTTTATAAACTGAAAAACCCGCATAAACATAATGCACAAGAATATTTAATATATTTTTGACAAGAATTTCCACTCAAAGTTATTTGAAGTGATGAAGGTTTTTTTCTGATATTTTAAAGGATTTTGTATTATTATGAGTGTCAAAATATCACATTTTAGATGCTCAACAATCAGAATTGACGTGAAAACTTTTTTAGCGATATTAAATATTCTTTTCCATTTCTAATTTATAAATGAATTATGTATTTATAGAGATTAAAAATTTAAGATGAATTATTTTCTTTAGCATTTGGTTTAAATTATTTTTAAGACTATTTTTATTCAAAGAGAAATAAAATGTTTTAAATAATTTAGAATAAAATACGTTATACAAATTATAAAAAGTGAATAAAAGTATCCAATATATTAGGAAAACTTATTACAACACGAAGCATCTATGGAAGATTTGAATGGTAATAGAGCATTACAAATTTTTTGGCTAAATAAGCTTAATTTAATAATATGTATAAAAAATTTGGATAGTAAATGAATATTATTTTATACAAAGAAGGATTTTTTTTCTAATTTTTACTCTTAATAATTTAATTACAAATTTTTCATTTCAGCAAAAAATAAATTACAAACTGTCGACTCAAAGCAATTTATAACAACAGAGGATTCTTGAATGCCATGCAAAACCCATATTTTGAGCTGCTATTATAAAACTCTTTTTCATTATTGTTTTTTTAGAAAAAGTGCGAAAGATTCGAGATTTATTTGTTTACAATACATTGAAAAGATGCATGCGAAAAATCTATTGTTCATAATTGAAAATATAGTCCAGAAGACAGAATATATTTGTCTGTAGAGCTTTAATATAAAATCCTTCAAACAAAGGTTTGTTATTTTCACACACACACACACACAAAAAAAAAAACCCATAGAGCTAGCTATATTTCCTGAGGAGTTTTTTTCAAAGTTCCACTGTCAAACCATAAATATATATATATATATATATATATATATATATATATATATATATATATTAAATATACATCCATCTTTGTATACTAGTAACAAAATAGGCCCAGCTCTATTTTAGCGGCATTTTTATAAAAGCGAATAAATAAAAGAAATATACTATTCGCGAGACATTTTTGTTTATAGACACACAAAAATATATGAACAAACATAAAATCAAACGCAGCTTAAAATGTCATTTCACAATAGGTATCCAAAATACCAATATCTCGCAAATATTCAGCTCGTTTTTTCATTTCTTTCATTCAACGAAAAAAAGAAGCACAGAGAAAGAGAGGGAGAAAGAAATTCCCAACAAGAAAATAACATAGAAGAAAACCAATAGCACTGGCTTGAAGCTACATCTGAGAATTCAATAGCTTCTAGCAGTTTCAACGTGAAACTTGTACGTGACTAGACTTGTATCAATCCACTATGTCACAAACGTTTTCGGCGAAAAACGCATAAAAACAGAGAATCACGTATACGTTGAACGGTGAGACGAGTTGACGGAACTTAAATGTGCCTTCAAACCCGGTGGAACAAACTAACCATTTTGCCTCTTTTCGTCTAACATTACGTTTGTAAACTGGCTGTCTACGTTTCCGAATTGTCTGAAGACTCCTTATTTGTTTTGAGCTGTAGATAGAACTGGGAAACGTCAGTTCTTTTTATCTTTATTTTGTTTTTAAGACTCCTCATCCCTAGCTATTTTTATTTGACTCCGAATTTCTCTCCTTTCCAGGGCTGGGGAGAGGTAGGTCAAACGACAAGGTAAGATAAAGTGTGGTTCTTTGGGAGGTAGTTACTAGCAAATAGGCGTATTTGTTTATCCAATGGACTTCTGAGGGGAACCAATAAGAAAAGGAAAGGAAACGGATGTTTTTTTTTATTTACCAGAAAAAATACAAAATATATTTTTGAGATGTAGCACATTTTCCTAATCCTATTTGTGTATAAGCAATATTCATTTTCACAAGGATATATAGAGATTATTAAAGTGAAAAAGTTGTCTTAAAATGCAAATGATTGAATCATTTAAAGCAGAAGTAATCTTAAGAATCAGCTGTAAAAGTATTCTGATTTTTCTGGAAATCATTTATTTCTTTAATGTTTACTACAGGAAAGTAAAACGAATCTAAAATGTGATATTTCAAAGTTGATGTATTTACCTGTTGAATATATTCCTTCAAACAGAGTTTTAACTAAATAAGATAAATTAAATTTCATGTTCAAAGAAGGTTTAAAAGTATATAAAGAAAGATTTATTTTTCATTAGAAAAGTACAGAAAAATTAAAAATGAATCACTTGATTCGTTTATAAATTAAATTAATGTCACTGTCATCCATAGAAGGCATATATATCGTATAAATATATATTTATTTACAGTAGAAGATTTTAAGAATTTAGAATTTTTAAAAACAAATCTAAAATATAGCATTTCAAAGTTGCTTTATTTACCTGTTGAAACATTCTCCTTTAACTAAATGAGATAAAATAAATTTCGTGTTCAAAGGAGGTTTAAAAGTATTTAAATAAAACAGATTTATTTTTCATTAAAAAAATAGAAACATTAAAAATGAATTACTTTATTCATTTACGAATTAATATAATGTCAGTATTATTCATAAAAGGAGTAGATCACGTATAGATAAATATTTATTTACAATAGAAGATGTAGAGCCCTTAGTTTTTTTGAATAAAAAAAACTATAATGCTTTTTTTATTTTTGATAAAAAATAATTAATTTCTTAAATTAAAATTGAATTTTTTGCATAATGGAAAATTCAAATATTTAACTGCTATTAAAATCTATTTTACATGATAGATCAAAATATAAAATGATTTATTTTGGTACCGAATTTAATTTCATCTTTATTTGTCTTTATGTATATATATTTAAAATATATCAGCAGTTATTGCTATTATATTTCTGTTCAGTTTTTTTTTTATTTTAATCGTTTTAAGACTTCATTAAAAAAAATAATCTATTTAGAATGGCGTATTTCAGATAAATAATTCAATTTAATGAAATAATTAGTAAATGTTTCAATTCGAATTTCGAAACTGTATCACAGTGATTGAATTAATAACACTGAATTTTAAATTGCTACTAACAAAAGTTCAGATATTTCTTTTTATTATGAATTAAAGTTTCTGACTTTGCGTTAATTTTATTTTATTTTTAACATTAATTATGAATATAACAAATAGTATTTTTTAACATTATTGAATTTACGGCTAAAACAAAGCAGAGTTTTTATTCATAGAAATATAAAAATAATGGTATTAAAATAGGAGCTAAAATTCTATACAAGAAAATATATATTTTATAGGTTCAAATCCGATTTTACAAAATCCTTTTCCATTTCCTACTATGTTTACAACGTTCTTGTTAAAATTTTTCTTTTATGAAATTTGATTTTATGTTATAAAGTATAAAAGTTGAAAATAACATCAATCCTATTCGAAAACACTATTTTTCCCCAAAATAAAAAATTTGCCATGCCTTTCAAATTGTCACCTTTCAGTATCAAATATCATAAGAAATATTTTGTATCTATAACTAGGAATTTATTTGAAAGCAGAAGGTACTGTAATACAAAAAAGAATAAATGCTCTGCGATTGATATTACTTTTTCTCTTACATTGAATTCTACTTACGAGGTAAAAATTTTCCATTATGAAATGTCACACAGAAAAATACAGCCTAAAATTACTTTTATTACAATGACTTTTTAAGAAGGGTATTTGACTGATGAAATGAAAATACTTTCCTACAAAAGAAATTTGGATAAAATCCATATGCTTAAGGTCTTTCAAATTTTTATACATGTAACTGAAAACATAGATATTTATTTTACATTAAATATACCAAAATAAAATTATTTGTTTGTTACACTCTAGTATTTTATTTCTATTTCTTCCCAAAACTAAATGTTATTGAATAATATATATATCTAAAAAGTTTTTACTTGGTTTTGAATAATTTGTTCAGTTTCGTAATATGAAGCGCTTCAAAAATACTGGTTTTTTATTTCCGTAATTCAAATACAAACTGTATTTCTAAAAAAGCAATAATTTACTTTCTTAATGTTTCTTTTATAAATGTCTACATATCTGCATATTGTTCGATTTAATATAAATTAATTAATACTAACTTTTAAGGAAAAATTTCGTAATAAGATATCTCTGACAGTGAAACAATTGATAAAAATTGAGAATATTGCATACGAACTTTATTTAAAATGTAAGTAAAAGATTATAGGCTAAATGAAAAATTATGTAAATTCATAGAATAATCCCATACTACTTATTTCAGATTAAAATTTAAATTATGTGAAGTTATTATGTTTTCAAAATTTTTAAATCAAACATTAGAAGACGAAAGAAAGCATTAAGTTGAAAGATTTAAATTATAATTGTGTAGCTAGACAAATTTTATTGAATTTACATTTAAGTGAAAAACAATAATTAAAAGATAAAACGTAAAACTTTCTAAAAGTTTTACAATTCTTTGAGCTTGAAATTATGTTATTTTTGTATATTAAATTACTTCTATATGTTTATTTAGTTAAATATATTACTTAAAATTAAGTATGAATAAAAATATATTAAAAATAAATTTGATTATATTTTTTCTATAATTTATTATGAAGAAAGTGGAAATTTAATATTATATAAAATCGATCAATAAGTAAAAATATTTAAATTGCTGTCCTAAATAGGAATAACTCTGAATAATTTTATTAAACATAAAATTATTTAATAAAACTAGAATCTGACAAAAATATATTCGTCATTTCAGATGTAAACTAATTATTAAAATATTTTGCATAGGAAATCAAAATTTTATCACAAGGACAAGAGAAATTAAATACCCTTATAAAAATGATAAATATTTAATAAAACCCCTTCATATCCTATGGATAGGCATTTGATTCTCTAGCATTTAAGGTGAGATGTATTTAAAGTCACAAATTTTTTAAAAAAAGGGGAAAATGATATTCTTTTAAATCCAGAATATTTTAAATAATAAACGATTTAATCAAATGTTTTTTTATTAAATGTATCCTAGAAAAGAAATGGTCATGTCAATGATTATTTGGACGTAAGCCATTTAAATTTTTTTAAAAAAAATCACAGAATCAGTAAGAGAAATAAGACAATTTACGATTTTTGAGTAAATAAATAAATATTTTTTTTCTTAAATACTCTTTTATTAGTTGTGTTAAACAATGAATTGCTTATTTTAATTACTTCCTTTATTTTTAATCTTGAAATATACTTTTCATCTGTTTACTAAATGAAAAATTAATTAAAAAACAGGCGATAATTACATTTAGAAATTTTAAAGTAGGATATTAACATCAATAAAACATAAGTATTCAAATTTTCAAACGTTTAACACGTCTGGAAGTAAATCTAAACTTATATTATAAACTTCCGTTACAAAAGTGCATCATAACAAACATAAAAAAAGACAAAAAAATGAAAATTTACAAAAAAAACGGATTAAAAAGATCTAAATCCAAACTGACACTATAGCAGGAATCTGAAATACGTTTAGAATCAATATATGTATTAAATTGGAAGACTTTTAATATATGTACAAAATACAGACTGCAAAATATGACACTGTTTTGATAGTGAATATACAAAATTTATATAGTTTTTATATTCCATACTTATTTATTGTATTTTTATATTCCCAACATTAACAGTTCTTGTTTTATTTAGAGATAAAATTTAGATTATATTCTGAAATTCATAAAATATTTAAATGTTATTTTTAAAGAAATAATTATATGAAAGATATATCTATATTCTGTATATTTTATATATATATATATATATATATATATAAAATCATTTTTATCTCAAGCCTTGATACTCAAATACTTCTTGAAATTATATTGAAGACAAAACACATCGGAAAGAAAATATCTATTTCGCGAAGCAACAAAATATCTTAATATTCATTTATTTCTTCAAAAAACAAGCCTACGTCTTTTAAAATCCATTTTGAAATTTTTATGGCGTATTTCGTTAAGACAGCCCCAAAAATCCTTTAACTTATTTAGTTTCTTTGCTATCCAGGAAAGATAAAAAAAAGAACAAATAACAGGGGTATGAAAAGAAAGCCCACACTAATGGGATATTAACCTCTACAAACGCATTTCAATTCTCTAACAACAAAACATATCACAGGCCATTTGCTCACAACGCCATCAAAAACCCATATAAATTTCGGGGCACGTGGTTGTTGGAGTTAATTTGGATTGAAGTCACGTCTGCTCCTCCGTTAACTGCAAAGGAGAATGCCGTCTCTCTGAGTAGCAAAAGAAAAAATCTAGAAAACTCAATTTTACGCGTAACAAACTCATTTTGTACCTCGTACCCATCCTCGTAAGACACAGCTTTAGATGTTCACTTCCTTTTCAAAGTAAAGAAATTACGTAACACTGAATGTTGATTGTGGTACTCGCTGTTGATAGAGAATACGGAAACTTGAGAACTTGATGGTCGGAAAAGAATGCTGCAGGGTGGGAAGATTGGACGTACGAGACTTTGAAATATTTGATATTAATAAATTTCTTAGAGGCTGAATGACTTTTTTATAAATCAAAAAATATTACCAGAAAAATTATTACTTAATATGGATTTTCAAAAAAAATGTTGATTCTGTCAATGCAATATATATAGAGAGGGAGATAAAAAAACAAAATAGGATGTGAGAAGGAAAGGTCTATAAACATATAAATAAAAGGCGAGAATGCATGTATAAAACATAAGCTAAACTAGAATACCAAAAGTTGAGGCAATTCAAGGAACGTTTGGGATCTGAATAGTAAATTAACAATAAAAGGGGAAGTAAAATGCATAACAGACTGTGAAACAAGGCGATCGACGCATTAATTGCACGTCAGGGGATGAAATCAATGTGAAACCTTATATAATGAAAGTTGAATAATAGACCAGGGTATATCAACTATGGAAGTATACTGATAATATGAGCACTATGGTCCTGAAAGAAATTTATATCCGAATTCAATTGTATCTTTGGATTTGTTTACTATGGATAACTGTATGGACTTTCTTGTCATTTTCCTTTGTTAGGAGACATAGAAAAGCAATAGGTATTACTAATTGACTGATAACAAATGCAGTTCAGAATTTTCAGATCCAGAATCATCAGGTGCTTATTTACCTGAGATGGTAAAAGATTTAAAAAGGGAGAGTATTATGAGATTCCGGATTTCATTTGTGTCTCGCAGAATAGTCACTAAGCAAGGAAGAATATGCCTCTTTTCAATATATGAGACCAACATCGATTTCCTCTCTTGATGAGTAATTAATTCGTTTATATCCTTGTTCTGTTTTACATTTATTTCCACATTTATTTATTTATTATTATTAATTTTATTTATACCAAGCGCGTTCATTAAACTGGCGCAGCTTTTGGCACATTAGTTTTGTCTATATTTTATACAGATCTTCTTCATTTTGAAATATTTTTAAGAACTTTTGAACTCACTTTGTTTCATTTTTACTTCTTTTCTTTACTTATCTTTTAAATTTATCTCTCTCTCTCTCTCTCTCTCTCTCTCTCTATATATATATATATATATATATATATATATATATATATATATATAATGTGAATGTTTAATGAATTATTCTCCTGATTATTAATCAATTTATTTTTCATTGCAGAAATAATATATTTATTTGTAAAATCTACGAATTAATATAAGCAATGTGAGTGATGTGTAGATTCTCATCACAGGAAACACAGTTCAAATCTTTCAAAAAAAAACTTGTTACTGATATTTAAAAAAAATATAGATTTTGATTTTTACTGATTTATTGCTAAGAATGCAAATTTATTCAAAAATGACAATGCTAAAGTTTTTAAAAACAGTAATACTGAAAATTAGGTATGGTTGGAAATTATAAATTTATATTATATTGATAAAAACTATATTTTTATTGCATATTTTGAGAAAAGATGTATGCTTATTAAATGCTATATGTGATTTATGTGCATATTGATTAGCATTCTTAGAGAAACATCTTTAATGACCTTCTGGTGTGTTGATTGTCTTTTTTTTAAATGGATTAATTGAATTGAAACAAGTAAATTCCTCCCCAGGGTTTGATAATTAAAAGATAAATAAAGTAACTTCTTCAAATTCTTCTTTAATGCCGTATTAATTAGAGTGAGATAATTTCTCTTCTGTTAATTCATCAACTGTTAATAATTCCTATGTCATAATGTCGTTATCAAAATTCATATATTCTTTGGAAATTATCTTAGCTCTCGGGAGATTACAAAATTCTTCCTAAACGGAAGCCAGATATAACTAAAGATTCACATTTTCTGCATCATATAATAGAAATGAAGATTGAGATTATGTATAAATAACGCACCAGAAACTGTTAAACAATGCTTTATTGTATTTATATTTTTTTTATTTTTCATTGCACAAACGATAGACATCATTTATGTCTATAATCATCAATATAAAACAAGGTCTGCCATATCTTTTTGTCAATCAAGGTAAAAATAAAGTAACAATAAAATAATAATGTTTCAGAATTTACAGGAATCAAAACGTCTAGCGATTATTGAAATTTTGTAAGTACTTACAATTTTGAATATTATATGATTTTTGCATTTATGTATAAATCATTTTTCCTTTAATTGATTTTCTATAGGAAACAGCCATTCAATTTCAAAACATTTCCTAAATGATAAAGTCTTGTGTAAAAAATAAAAGTTTATTTAACGTAGAGGGAAAATAATTAATAGTATCCGAGTCTGATGCACTTTTACATATCTATATATTTCACACTATTTAAATTATATTATACTAATAAAATGAGAAATGGGCGTCAAAATACGTCTGAAATGTATATAATGAATTAGAAATTGCGATAATATTTGATCTTATTAAATAATATTTGTATTTTGGATACCATTAATTTTAGTCATAAATTGATGTTCGAATTTCTTTTTTAACATAATCTTTCATAAACACACTATTTTTACATTTGCATCAAAATTTCATCTGGTACATCAAATCACATTTTTGAATAATGACATCGACTGCTATAGACATTTATTATTCTGTCACAACCACTCTCAATAAATATTATAAAACTAATGTGTTAATTTGTCTTGTTTGCGGAGAGCATATATGTAACTAAGAAATGGCATAACAAATGAAGGAAATAAATGCATCCGACTCTAAATCATTTTACAAATATGGGAATAGGTATAGAATATGAAAAAAATTTAATAAGCATTAAATATCAAATCCTTTTGCATAGGATTTTATTTCCATGTAAAGCTATAAAATTATCTCTATATTCTTGAAATATATTTATTTTTTATTCCTATCTACTAACATTGAAATACTTTTTTTAGCAGATTAGACATACGTATTTTCTTAGAAATAAATAAAAAATTTTAAGCATTTGAAAAAACATTCATAGAAAGACAATAAAATATATTTCACTCAATATAATCTTCTGTTTTTCATTATAATCCATTCTTCATGTTAGTTTCTTTTGTCACTTTTTTCTTGTTAGTTTTTAATTGTATAGTCATAAGTAAATCTTAAAGGATATGCTTCTATGGAAGGTTTGTTACATACATAAAAATACTTTTATACTTTATTTGATTTCGGTTAAAAATCTTTGTAAAAATGCTTTTGAGAAAAACTTCAACATTTTAAAAAAAATATTTTTATATTTTCCTGTGATTTATTTTAAAACAAGTTTGGATCGTAAATGAAGCTCTGGCTAAAGTTTTAAAAGAAACATAAATATTAAATTGAATAAAATAACACTTAAATTTCCCGAAATTATGCACAAATAAATTTCAATAATTTCCTAAACTCAGCTTTAAAGTTACTGCGCAATTAAAGCTCATTTAACTACACTGCCTGTGGTGCTAACCGTCTATATCGAACGATTAGATGGTTCTCCAAGTTTATTGACTTTTTCGATTGTCAAACTATCAATATTGATTGTATTTGTTTCCTATATTTCTTTCTATTACTTGATAAAACTGAAAAAGGCATGAATGACATTGAATCATTTTGTTACAATATATTGTGGTGCAAGTGAACATGAAACATGAAAATAAAAAAGGAAATGAAAATCCGACTTGCAATGAATTAATGAACCCAAAAAGCAAAATAATGATTTTGTTTTAACATGACAGAAGCACGCGATTGAATGTTTTGATGGATGAGTTTGAATTTCATCATTGATATTAAAATCATTGATACACATTGTGCATCAAATTAAATTTTAAAATAAATATTGAAAATGAAGAACGAAACTTTTCGGAAATAAATCTATATTATCAAAAAAATATTATGTTTCTCAATGTTATAATAATAATGCAAAATAATTTTTATGAGATAGGAGTTTTGAAAGATACAAACATCAATTTCCAAAAGAAGCTATAGTGTTTATCAATTTAGCGATAGTAAAAGATTTCTCTGCCTCAACTCATTCTAATATTCAGATCGTTTATCTAATTAGATCACTCTCTTCTTTAAATAAAATAGAGAAGGAGGTCATCTAATTAGATAAATTAGATGGGATATTCTATATGGGATGGATTCTACAATTTAGTTGCACGGCTGATAATATCTAAATCCTATTTGCATCATCTTATTTGAAACTTATTTCTAGTGTTTTTAATTTTTTTAACCATTTTCCTGTGAATGAATGAAAGTTTCTGAGAGCAAACAAAAAGTAGGAAATGATCATACAGCATTTGTTTACGCTTGACTGTTGCCAAGTGGCAATTAGTAGTATAAGAACTATTTCTGTGCCATGCACTTTAATTGCGACTTATGGGCCTCTAAACGCCCGCTGACAGTTATCTGTAAGCGCTTTAAACCGAGTGACCTTCTCTTGTTTTTTCAGTAGGGTCAACTAGTGCCAAGAGTACGACTTAACTACTCACGCGTCGCAAACCTTTTTTCGGGAAGGACGTAATTCATTCATTTCATTCACTCATCCACATATCGTAATTTAGACCTGAATCAGAGAACGATCACCTTTGAACCAGTACCCGCAGTGGTATTGCTCTCGACAGGAAGGACTTTGGGATTACGACAGATTTATACGTGCGCCAGCCACCACACTTAGAGTCTTCAGCCGGCGGGGTTCGAGCTCACAACCTAAAGGATGCGAGTTCAACACCGTGCCACCCAAGCTATCCGGGCCTCATATGCACTTTAATATTACATATATCTAATTTAAACACTCTATATAATTTCTATATAACATTAATTTCGAGACTAATTTGTTTATTTAAATCTTTAGCATGGCACTGTGTTTCAATTTTATAAGACAACATTTTAAAAAAGTACAAAAAAAAAAAAGTCTGAGACAAAGATTGGGACTCAGAAAAAAAGGCTGAGACTGTATTATGTGAAATATTTTATCTAATATTTCTATCAATTTGGAAGCTAAAATATATATTTCATAGTCCAATCATTTCTAATTTCCTTTTTAAATGAATTGCCTTCTTACAAAAATTAAAAGTAATTTTAATGTTACGTCTTGCATCATATACACATATACACATCATATACACATACACACACTAGCATCATATACACATGTGACTCTTATCTTGTAGACTATTTCAAGCGATGTTTTTATTGGAATATTTTAATATATTTTAAAACTCTTATAAAGAAAAACATTAGAGGATAAGAAATATTAATTAATTAAAAAATCAAATAAAATTAAACTAATTTTAATATTATATTTTGTATCAAAATTTTCATTCAAAAAGATTTTGTATTTAAGCCTTTTCTGAAATTACCCAAATTCTGGGATTTTTTAAAAATCTTTTTGCAACTTCTAAGCATTCAAAAGAGAAAAATGTTGTTCAACGAAAGTATAAAAAAGTGATATTAAAATTATATTATTACTTCAAAATATTCAATCAGATAGAAAAAAATATTTTTATTTCTTTTATTTTTTTTATTTTAAATCTTTACGGAAGTATTACATCAGATGAGAAAAATATCGATCGATCGAATTATGAAAAAAAAAAGTATCAATCTTTCCTTTAAGGAAGATAACCAAATTATTATAAATAAATGCTTTGCAAGTAATGTTGATATCTAGGGAAATTTATAAAATATTTTAAACTGCCTAAGCAATTGCACGTCATTTATTTGATGAATAGATAGCATATAACACCTTTCAGAAATAATTAAAATTAGCGATGATGTAAAACAGTTAAGGCTACATATTATAAATGGTTTACAGTACAATCTTCTTTCTATAATTTGACCCTCCATTAATTTTGCAAAATTGTCTATGACATCCTTGCCTGATTTTGGCGAAGATCTTGTATCCCGCTTTAGCTAATTAGAGTTCAAAACCTTGGACTTTTCTCAAGGAAATTAATGAGTGAAAAAACATATTGCAGACAGTGTGTAAAATATGTTCTCCTCACTTCACGAATAAAGTTAATTTATATACTTTAGTAGATAATTAAGTTGATTTAAATTATTATTTATTAAGAAAAGTTTCATACACGTAACTTAAATTTGGAGCACTTTCAAATATTTCTAAAAAAATCAGCGATTCCCTTAATTATATATAAATATTAATTTTAATAAATACAAGAAATTTATAGAAGCATATTATGTGTAACGCACAAATAAATAAATATAAAATCCTACTACTGATATATTATAAGGCAACACTATAAATATATAATGTTAAGAAGAAAATTGTATCGAATCTAGTATTACAGTAACTAAATGAAAATTAAAAAGAAAAATAAATAAATAAATAATTTAATACATTTTAGTATTGCATTAAATTAAAATCTTTGTTTGAGATCTTTTCTTGTTTATATAGTGTAATTTTTATACTCAATTAAATTTCTGTCCACGTCTTAAAATATAACACACACAAAATTAGTTTTAAAACAGTTTAGGCAGCAATATTTCAATCAAAATAAAGGCGAAGAAAGTAAATTATAAAGAAAGTAGGGCAGCAAAAATATTATCGTAAAAACTATTTATTAAATGCATGTTGTATAAAGTGCATTTATCTATCTAAAATGTGCTGTAAACTTATTAAATTTTTCCACTTTTAATAATATTGGCACTGAATATGGTCTAAACACTTAATTCCATATTTCTGAAAAAGAATATATTAAATTGGTGTGCGATATTATCTCTCTCTCTCTCTCTAATATATATTATAATTTGTATAATATATCACTAGATATAAACAAATTTATGTAGATAAATTTGTTTATAAAAATGTAGAAAATGTTGATAAGTATTTCGATCTTGGTTTTGACAATAATCCTCAAAAAGTCTTGTTTTGGCAGTAGCAAGATTTAATGGTTCCTACTAATTGTTTATTATGTTTTAATGCTAAGAAGATGGTAGCTGTCAACTTACCTTATGATTCATATTAAGTGTACTAATATATCAGTATTTTTTTCTTTACATGTGCTCCCAACTGACAATCTGATTAAATTTATACTAAAAGAGAATACTAATATCACAAGTGATGTGAAAGAGAACTCGTAAAGTTAAACGTAGTACTCCCGAAAATAAGAAAAAAATTTATTGTACTAAATTTAAACACAACTTTTATCGTTATATAGATCGTATATCGGGTAGAAGATGCATTACATCCAACTGTTTAGTTTGGAATAAGCATACTAATAACGGGAAAAGATGCAAAAGTAAAAATGAGAAAATGTTCCATGACAAGAGATATATACCTTTTACAGTATGTTAAAAGTTTGAATTTCATGTCATGGATATTTCGTGTTGGCTATATAAATTTGTCAAAAATTCTGTATAAAAAAGCATAATTTATTTTTGAAACTTGAAACTATTTAACTTCGAAAAAGTTTATGGTAATTAGACGTATTGAAGAAAGTTATTCTTTGAAATGATGATTCATTTTTTTTATTTGATAGTAATGAAATGTTATATTTAAGAGAAGAATGTACAAGCTGTGCTCGTATACTTATTTATTTTAAATAAGTTTTTTTTTATATTTATGTACAATTTTTATTAATACATCCAACACATCTTATGATTAGTGTTATTTCCTTCATAAACAAATTTTTCCTAGAAAGTTTCTGTGATTTGATGTTTTGACATTTATGACCTTATGTAAAGCCCTGATAGGAGTTGGTAGGGAGTTGGATTTGTACCTTTTGGGTTGTGATTTTGAACCCCGCCGGCCGAAAACTATCCTTGTGTGTGGTGGCTGGCCCAAGTGTAAATCTGTTGTGGTCACAAAGTTATCTATGTCGAGAGTAATACCACTGGGGGTACTGGTTCAGAGATGATTTTTCTCTGATTCAGGTCTAAATTTCGATCTGTGAATGAAATGCGTGAATATAGTCTGCCCGATACAAAGGGTTGTGACGCGTGAGTAGTTAAGACGCATTATTGGCCCTAGATGGCGCTACTGAAAAACAAGAGATGCATTCTCTGCTTAAAATCGCTGACTTATTCAGTGTGCTTGTCTTTGACAAACGCAATAAGAAACAACATGTCCTCATGTATTTAATTATTCCTGAATTATAATTGTTATATTTCGATTCGATAAATATGAAAATTTTTTTTTTAATTTTAGGTTATCTTTATTCGATATCTGCGATATCTGAAATTTAATGTCTTTTATAAAAATAGATCTATTGATTTCTTCGTCTTTTCAAAAATATAATGATACCAGATGCAAAATAATTAATTTCAATTTTTTGAACATCTCTATTGTGCTCAAATATTTTAAAAAGTTATATTTTAAATATATAAATAATTTCGTGCAAATATTTCAATATTAAAATGTAATGTAACTCTTAATTTGCTCTAAATAATTACTATACCTTCTAATGATGCAACTGTATGATTCAATTATCGTATGATTCAATTTATTATGAATTTATTACTTACAGCATCATTCATTTTAAATGATACCCTAAGACACAGATAATTTCGGATTTATATTCAAAATTTATATAAAAAAAAAGAGTTGATTATAATTTTCCGGCAATGTTTCAAATAAGTGTTATTGTAGATTAAATTATTAGAGTTTTATCTACTTATGTGTGTTAATGAGGATGTTCGAACTTCAAATTTGTATGTGATTCACTTTTAATTAAGGTAATAAATACATTGCCGTCAGTTTCATAATGCAGGGGTAAATATGTCATGGTGAGTACATTTTATTTTCTTTGACATTTTTAATTTAATTTTTTAAGTTTTTCGATATATTTCTTTTAATTATTTTTATAGTAATATATATAACACTTACCTGCTCTTACATTGACGTCTTTGCTGGCAACGGCACCAACGACGTTTCTTGCGACGCATTGATAAATCGCTGAGTGGACATCTTGTCTGTATTCCTCAGCTCTAAACGGCTGGAAGACTAATGTTCCATCGGGTCGAACATGTCTCAGACCGGTAACATCAGATACTGGAGTCCCATCTTTTTTGATCCAGGTGATTTGCGGGGAAGGATTGCCTTGACTTGAGCAAGCAATGGCTGCTCCACTCGAGTTCATGAATTCAACATGAGATTCTGGTTCTACAGTGAAAAAAGGACCTCTTCTTTCTGAACTGGAAGCTGCCATTGCTGAAAAGTAAAATGATTTTTATATATAGAAAACCATTTTTATAATAAATTATAACGCTCATTTTAAAACGATATTTAGAGGCCATAAATTTATACATTATCAGATTGTTAAAATGCAAATATTTTATCGCGAAATTATCTAAGCTTGAAAATATATAAAGTCCTAAGTTTGCAATAAAAGATCTAAACCAATCAAAAGTTTATATATATATATATATATATGAAGTAGTGGAATATTTAGTTTACAACAATCTCCAATTTTTCTGTCTTTAAACAAGTAATAACGTCATATAGACCCTGAAGAAATACAAGCTTTGAAATATATTTTGAAAGTGATGAAGAAATCAAGATTATTTTGAATTATACATTGTTAATAATGTTAAGGTATGTGACTGCGTTCTGGATTAAGTTTTTACAAAAAACGTTTTAAATTAGTTACATTTTTTTTAACATTTTTCTACAAGAAAGATTGAAAAAAAAAAACATCTGTGAAACCAAGCATACCAGTTACGTAACTAAGGATTTAAAAAATGGAAAAAGGGCGTTTTTGATTAAAAAGAGAGGTATAAAACAAAACTCCATTAATTTAGATGCTTATTTATTGATGTACCTAAAATTTCGCAGATAGCTTAAGAAACATATAACTTCGTTCGTCATCAAAAAATAAGTTGTAAATCTATCCAATTTTGAATATTGAGGTTCAACTGGCAAATAACATTGTAAAACTTTAAAACTTTTTTTTCTCATTGTAAAACTTTAAAGCACCCATAAATTTTCTAAATGAATGAATTATTTTGTCTGAAGTTAAGGAGCTGTAGAACATACTGAGAAATTATTATGCCAAATTTTTATAAAAATATGCATAAAATTTTAATTTTTCAGATTTTTGGTAAGAACATTCTATCGAAAATTTAAATCTGAGAAAATAGATTACAACATATATAAATGTAAATATAAAAATCAGTGTAATTTAAGGAAAAATGGACTTAGAAATTAATCCAAGCCAATTTATAAAAAAAATGTTCGAATATTAAAAATTTCAAATCACAAAATTCATATTTTTTGCAAAAAAATCGACTTTTTATAGTAGTCACCTACTGCGTTAAAAAATAAGGTTATAATGTTAACGAATGGTATGTTTTATGGAATGCATTCTAAGGTTTTGATTGTAATTGCATTTTTCGTAGAATCTGAATGTGGCATTAATATATTTTGAATCGAAAAATACCAAATATAGTTCCTATATAAATTATCCAGTCCAGTTGTTTCATTTAAATATTTTGTAGGACTGTAATAACTTCGTGTAAAATAAGAAAATAAATTTTACAGAACTAAATACCCATATTTACACATAGATTGGATCACGTTTTTCAATTAATACAGATTATTATTTTATTGAAATTTAAGAAGTCATACTTATATCTAATTAGCTCTACTGGTTTGTAAATCTAAAATTCTATTTACAAAATTTTTTGTAAATTTCTATCATTTCTCTTTGGTAATTTTGTATTGATTTACTTTAATAACAACATAAGTTTAATGCAATGAGCAAACTTTTTTGAAAACTATATTATATATCAACGAATATAAACTAGGATCAGATGAATTAAAAAAACACCCTACTTTTTATTACTTAAATAAATCAAATGCATTAATTGTAAGTAAAACAAATATATAATAATTATTTTTACATGATTTAAAAGATACTGTTTTTATGGGTTTTAAAAATATGTATATTTTTTGCTAACAACTATTGTACATTTATAAATATACTATCCATTGGCAATAAGGTTGTTAATTTGTACGTATAAAAGTACACTAAAATGTATTAACCGACATCTCTTTATTTTTCACAAATAAAACAAACTAACTTTAAAACAGATGCTACCAACTGGTCAACTAAAATATTATATGTAATCTCGTTCCCAAAAAATGTGGAGAGTTTTGTATGAAATTCATTTGATTGTAGATAAAATCATCTCGTTATAAATGATATTTCCACTTCAAGTGTTTACAAATATTTAAAAATATTACACGGAAAACAATTTCAATTATTCAATAAATCTTAAAATCAAAGGAAAAATCATAAGACGAAATCAAAGACTGGTAATTTCAAATTTAGCATTCCTCTATTTATAGTAAAAAAAGAAAACTAGTCCTACTTTATCAAGTTTTTTAAAAATATTTTGATTGTCTACAGGGGAGCATTTCTTTAAAAAATCAACGGATTATCATTGCGAAATAAAAGCACACACATTAAAAAAAATTAATAAACTTTTGCAGAATAACAAAAACTGAAATTAAAACCCAACTAAAGTCATATTAAAATGAGCTCTGAATTTTAAAGGTATGCCAACACCAGAATTTCTTTTTTTAAAGAAAGGCATTAATGTTTACATATTTAACGCAAAATAATATTGAATTCTTCGAAATGAAAAGAATAAAAACCTTCTATTTGCAGCTTTTCTAAGTGCTTAATACTACAACATTTCGTGTTTCGAATTTCCATTAAGATCTTAGAGCCAGTGAAGCAAAGAATGGAAGTAATCTGAGAACGTCATTTTCCTGCCCCGCTCGTCTTTTCTTTTCTTAAAAAAGTGTATTTTCAATCTTTAAATTCCAACTCACCCGATTAAAATGAAAAATACAAACAAAAGATTAAACTAAGAATAGAATAAGTAAAAAAAAAAAATCTAAAGAGTTCGAAGAGGGGGAAAAAAACCTGCTTCTCCTTACCTTTACAAACGAAAAAAAAATGTCGATAAAACGTATTAAAGCAATGGTCGATACAACAATGAAGTAAAATAAACTGAGAAGTAACAAAATTCACATTGTACTTTTTATGCTTCAGAGGGCAGAATTCCCACAAATAACCTCAACTGCGACAGGCTTCCGTCCGAGTTGTTTGTTTTGCTCTTGTTAAGACGTTTACAAATAGAAAAAAAAAGGAAGCAAAAATAGATAAATCCCACTAGCTGCCGGTGTCTGCATTTTCCCATAACCCATCTTCCATTTTACAGATAGGGTTTGTTTTCTTTCCCAAGTAGTTAGCTAGAAGTCAAAGTGCATGGCGTTTTTTGAATATTTTGTCACCAGAACTTTGATTTTTACTTTAAGGGAAAAGTCTTGTGGGTACTTATTTTTTGAAAACTGATACAAGAAAAAATATCGATTTGGAGGTTCAAAGAAAGAGAACTGTAATGACAAGGCTTGGAAAGGAAGAATTTTGAAAAAAAAATCACATTCCTTTGCAGTAAAGCATGAGTTTTTAACTGCGTCGAGAGCAGGAAAATTATCACAAAAAAGTCTGATATTTATATAGATTTTTTTTAATATTATGGAAATGAATGACACACATTTAGATGTAGATTTCACAATTTTGTTTAATAGTAATTAAAAATAAAATAACTTCAGAAAACATAATTTTATCTCGTAAAACAGTGTAATGTTGACATTTTTCTATAAATTTTGAACTATTTATTTTCGATTAGGAAAATTATTTTGGTTCTTTTTATTATATATCCAAGGCCGTTGTTTTTGAAGTAAGAAAATATTATTGAAATAGCTTAAATATTTGAAAAAAATTCTAATTAATTAGCATCTAACTCAAAATGAGCTTTAAGATTTTTATTTTTATTTTGCCTACATACCTTAGTTTCAGTTATATTTATTTGATATCTGCAGATGAAAAATAGAAAATATGTAACATACGATTAAAATTATTTTTCCAAAATAAGAATAATTTAATTTTTATATGTATTTATAAAGAAAACCTAAAAACTTCCAAAGAACCAAATAATTAGTAATAATACCGAATTTAAAAAGCTTTTCTAGAACATTTTACAGATTTTCCCAATTGCTTGATTATAGGCTCTTTGAGTTTTATTCTAATTATATCATAACGCATAGTGATTTAATTTTTCTTTAATTGAAACATGCTTACATACAAGAAATTTGACTTCTTCAGATTTTTTAGTTTAATTATATCAAAATTATTTGCCTTAAGAAGCATGTCTAGCATTTTATAATTATCTATGGTATAATATCTTCACATGTTATCAGAAAAATATGTTAAACTAGATTTACCAAGATTTGCAATAGTTTTCTTTAGAATTTATTCTTAAATATTAATTAACTCTATCAAAACTGAAAAGTATCAAATACCCATTATCAAAATTAAGGAAAATGACCTGAGATGATGCACATTTTACAGAGAAATTTCATCTTCCTTCCGTTAAGAATGATTGACAGAACCAGTGGCGGGAGCTTCGTTCGTTAGAATCCCTTGCCCAAATGGGCTTGAGAGGCAAGGAAGAATACTCTCAGAATATCCGAGTGTATATTTGCTTAATAACCTTCATCAAAGAGGAGTCGTCTTTTGTATATAAATTCTGAAAGAACAAGGACCGTCATTGGCTGCCAAGGATTGTTTTGAGGTGAAGGTGATTTTCCTTGCTTTTGAAAGAGAAACTCGGGTATTCCAGTATTCTAGGGTACTTAAACTCGACTGATCTTAGGAATAAAATAATTAGGAATAAAAGATTTAATACAATTTCATGAAGTAAATTAACTATTTTCAGGTATTTTTGGAATGATAAATAAGATAAATATTGTTATTAATTGCTAAATAGCTTAATTATTTATTAACTATCCCTTTTTTTCATATCACTTTTATTTTCATCAATATATCATACAACTAGTCTCAAATATATTAATCAAAACATATTGCACAAATAAACATTAATCAAATATGTATATTAAGAAAGAATTAATTGGCATCTTTAACTCTGCTCTTCTGTTTGGTTTCATTTGACCTGAAATAATTTTGAATTCCTTATGAAAAACGACAATGTCAAGTTATTTTATAAATAATTTTTGACTTTGTTAGTGAAGGTGTTATGCTGCTTTACTGCAAAACAATATATTTTATTTATACGTCGAGGCCGCGATGGCCTGGTGGTAAGGTCTCGGCTTCGGAACCGGAGGGTTTCAGGTTCGAGACCCGATTCCACCGAAGAACCGTCGTGTAAAGGGGTCTGTTGCATGTTAAATCCGTCCTGACCAAACGTCCTCCCGCTGGTGTGGAGAGGGGGACGCCAGCTCTGGTGTCGTCCTTGTCATCTGACCGTAGTTCAAAATTACGAGGTCCTTCCCAAAATAGCCCAAGTGTTGCTTCAAACTGGACGTTAATATAACTAAACTAAACCAAACTTAATTTATATATTTCCATAATTTTTTTTTAAAATTATGTTAGTGAGTCTTTCAGTTCAGTATCATCTGGAATTGTGCTCTCTAAACTGAACTTAAAACTTTATATTATATATTATTTTTATAAAGTCTATTTAGAAAGATATAAAAAAAATATGCAAAGTATTTGATTCGATAATTAATCACCAATTCACAAATATGAACTTTCAGAAAAATTCATCAAAATCTGTTTTACTTTTTTGTAACTAGTGGACAGTATTTGTCAAATAAGTTATCTAAATATCAAATTAAAGCATATTAGATATTATTATGTCTTTATTGCTAATAACAATTCATTTGTTCTAAAAGCCCAATTTTATATTGTAATAGAAATAGAGTAAAAATGTTAAAAACAAAAATCAAGAGATAAAAGATTTATCAACTGCAAGCAGTAAGTAATGCAGCTGTAAATGTTAAACTTAGAGGGGACAAAAGTACAAGTGAAAAATTCATTGTATATAAAAACGATCAACATCTTCTAAAGCGAATTGCTTTCTAAAACATGCGAGAATATCATTCTTATGAACGCAATGCATTATCATAAATCAATAAGAATAGATGATACAAAACTCCAGAGAGATTAGATAACAATTCCAGAAAAGGGTGTGTGGATACTTTTGATCGACTTTTGAATACATATGTTTATAAAATAAAGATAAATCACTAGATTAAATATATTTAATAACGGTTTTACTAGTTATTTTGTTTGAAATATTTTCAGGATATCAGGAAAAAAAAACTAATGAACTAAAAATAAATTGACTAAAAGAAGATTGTTCTTTTAGAACTATGAGGCAAATAAGAAAAATCAAATTAAAGCCCCAGATATGAAGAATATCGTAATATTGTCGAAATAGTAGTGGTAAAGACAAAATGATTTATGATCAATATCTGCATTTTATTTGCAACTGACTCAGAAAAGTGATGAAATGATTTATTATCGATATCTGCATTTTATTTGCAACTGACTCAGAAAAGTGCACAATTCTGGTGATCTCCATCAAACTGTGATAGTAAGTGAAAGAGAAATTTGTTTGTTTATATAAACAATAGACAGGAAGTAAGATTTAAAATATGCTAAATTAATTTATTTATTTTATGTTTTTACTTACATTTTATGTTTCAATATTTGTTATGTCCTTTTTCAATCATATCATAGTTAATAAGTTAAAACAATTACTATTTAATATCTAAATATGATACTGTTCCTAAAACTGGAAGCGCATAGGTCCCTGAAGTTAGTCTTTATTGCTCAGATTACAATTACCGAAGTATTAAAGTCACATAATAAATGAGAATAGAACAACAGAGATGAAAATAAAATACAATAAATTCATAATGAAGAAAAAATACTTTTTGTAAAAATTATTAATAGAAATCAATCTCAAATTGTGAACTTTGAAAATTTTCTTCAAATATTAATTAATAGGAAAATACATAATGAATTATTTTTTTACCAGAATCGTTTGGTACGTACAAGAAGGATTTTTTAAAATATATTTTATCTCTCCTGTAACAAGATTTATTCGATCAATGTTAATATCAAAACCGTTAAGTGAAACTTGAAGTAAAAAAATAATTCTATATGACGAATGAATTTGCGCTAAGTAAGGAATATAAAAATTTGCTAAATCTTGCAGATAAAAATATCATATGGCCATGTCTTAAAAAGAGAGTCATACTCAATTTTTTATGCATTGTATCTCAATTATAAAAATGCAATCCCAGGACTACATTTTTTTAAGTTCCATTCTAACAACTGAATTGTAGTAATATAAGTTGGTAGTTTCTTCGGAAAAAAAGAAACATATATGATAAAAGAAATATATTTTATTTTCAGAAAAGACTGCATTTTAGTATAGCGAAACCATTTCGGTTAAATAACAAAACTAGCAAATATACAAGTAACTAATTAGTGCATATTAGAGTATTTAATATCAGTTAAAATCTTTATTTTGCCGGCATCCAGTAACAGCTACAACAGCTGAAGCTGTTATGGTTCTATGCCTAATAAGCAACTCTAACTAGTTTCACCCTTCTGGACTTTAATCCAAAACATTCTAATTCTAAATAAACCACGTCCGTGCATCTGTTCGCCCGCACAAACCGGTGAAATCCGGAGTAATTAAAGCACTGGTGTTGATTGCCCCGAGTTGTTCAGGCCATAGAAATTTCAGCAAGGTTCGCTGACTATCCATAGATCGATAGAGTGTCTACGCTGGAGTTGATTGGAATGATTATGGTGATGATGATAGCCAAAGTTACGGCTTTTCGGTAACCTGACATACCGGACGGTGCTTGGCTAGATCAAGGCATTTGAATCGCTGGGTTGACTTGTGAATGGATAAGTCATAACCAAACCATCACAATGAGATTTGGTGTCATGCTTTTGTCAGAGAATATGATGGCGGTTAAGCTGGAAATTCTGTAATATCCAAGCTTAGATTTTGTATACGCCATTTTACAAACAATTTAATTCATGTAGTGTATAATATTATAAATGATTCTGAAAATATTGTTAGCAGTTTCGGGAAAATAAAAAAAAAAATTCTGAATTTAAATTTGTTGTAAATTCTATGTTTAATTAGAGACTTGTTATAAAAAAGGACGAAAATCAATTTGTTTGCTAGCATTAAAAATATATTCATTATTTACTTTTCCCACAATAACATTTATAGCTAATTCATATTAATTACTATAGTAATAAGAGAAACAATATTTAACATTTTTTTTTATAAGTTGTCAAGCATATTTTGAAAAGATACAATTAAAAGAGTCTTACACGTTAATACTCCGAATCGTGTTAATAGAGAAAAACACTATATGATATTATAAAATCTAATCAACCACAACAAGAGAAAATTAATTGCAAAGGATAACAAACAGTAAAAATCACTAAGCTTCAATACTTCTGAGGAAACTGTAATATATGCTTTTCATTCAAAACTTGAGTGATTACACATGATTAAAAATATAAATGAAAAATTTAGGTGACAATTAATTTAAAATATTTCGAACATTGTTTATATTTCTCATCAATCAGTATGAATAAATAATAATAAAATTATAAAAATAAGTTATTTTTTAACTATGGAAGAAAATTAAGATATAAGAATATATAGCGTGTTACGTTATATTTTGGAAACATAATTGATGATTTTAGAAGAAATATAAATAGAGTAATAACACGGCAAACTAATGCTTCTTGTTGGATACTGACCTAGGCAAAGGAATCAAGTATCGATAGTTGTACCTTTCGGTGTAAGGTAAGTCATTTAAATGTTTAATGGACAATGTTGTGTGAAAGGAAAAGAATAACATTTTTACTAATCATTTTAAAGCTAAATATGATGAATACCAAAGAAATTATATTAACCATATGGTTGTGATTTTAAATCCGCTATTCTATATTTTCATTTTAAAATCAACTATACTTATGCATTTTTACAAATAAAAGTTTTAGCAAATAACTTAGAATTTATCAATGTTCTTTGACAACAAAGATGAAAATATTTTGTACTTTTGAAGAAGATATAATTCAAAACATTCATAAATTTTAAAATACTTCCCATCCCAAAATATATATTAAAATATTTGCCCCAAGTAACCCAGAATAATCTTAAAATTACGAAAGATCAACACGTATAAAGGAATATATTCGGAGATATTTATTAAAATGCTCTGGAATATAAATTGACATTATACAAAGGTCCAAGAAGTTGATTTAGAGCATTGAATTGAAGACAAAGTACCGTCTTTCTAAAAGAAGCTACAAAGGAATTCCATATACTCAATCTATTTTAAACCTTGAATGATCTCAAGAAGGCATCTTGAAACTCATTACCTGCCTTCCCGAACAACGCACCATGAGATTCCTAAGGAGGGCCTTCTAAGCGAGTTCATACATCTTCGAACGCTCGATGCCGTTATTTCGGATAAAATAATAATTTTCATTTCCTGTGGCAAATGAGGAAGCAGTTGGGAGTCTGTTTCAAAGATTGGATCTCCATGGAAACAAATAAAGCGGGGCGTTAGGAATCTTTTACAGAAGAATGCGCAGGGGCCTTTATGGGTAACCCTATTCTTTATTCTTCCTTATAATTTCTAGTTCTAGAGTGATAAATACTATTTGGGTGGAGTAGATGTATGCTTAGGAGTGCAATGAATATACCAGGAGATGGCTCTATTGATGGTATTTCCTATATATATTTTTTCTGAATTTTAACTAGAACTACTTATAAAAATCGAAAAAAAAAATACAAGAAAAAAAAACTTGAGAATTATTATATTATTAAGAGTCTTGGGCATATAAGGTAAATAAATTCATTTATGGAAAGATGCCGAAAGCGTATGAGAAATTGTTTAAAAAATTGAAGCAATTTATTATTTCAGAAAATAAATACGCTTTTATATAAAAATCGCTAAAGGTGATAAAAAGTGATCTAAATTGAAATGCGGATGTATTTTTAATAAAACTGCATTAATCCATGCATAGTATAATTTGATTAAATTCGTCTTTAAAATTATATACATTTCCCAGCTAATTTATGAATCATTTTGTTCTTACTATGCGTATTACTTCAGATTTTGATATTTAAATATACATTTTTACCAAAGCAATATATTCAATATGCTTGAAGAAGTGTTTATATTCGTTACTACTATGGAAAAAACAGCATTGACCTATGAATTAAAATAAAAGGAAACATTAAACCTGATTTTAGAAAGAAACAGCCATCATGTTTGTGCAAAGACTTACTTGAAATGCATTAATAAATAAAAGGACATCGATATATTCTTAGCATCCTGAAATAGTTTTCAAAAAAATAAGTATTGGTAGAATTATTTTGTCAATAGTTTCCATTGTATTATTGAAAACATAAAATAAAAGTTCACAAAATGCTAATTTTAAAATACTATTGCTTCCTTTCCGGATTGATTTTACTATCATTATCCAACGATTATTACATTTTCCTCTTTTTACATTTAAAACACAGAAAAAGGAAGCAGAAAAATTCAAAAGAAAAATAATTCTGGCAATGTGAATTATTTTCATGGTCGATAAATCAAGTAAAATTATCTTATTCAAAACGCTTTGAATTTTCAGTCAATAAATCCACTTTGAAAAGACAGTTACAATGTTTCAAACACAATTATGTAAAAATAAGGTTTAAGTATTTACTATAAAATTTTTAATAATAAATTATTCTCTAAATGTGCATATGATATTAGGGTAACTTGTTGTTAAATTTATGAAAAATTAAGTTTTGTATTTAGACAATCAGTAATTAGCATGCGGATTCAAAGTATGCTAGGAATGAGGCGAAATAAGTAGCTTTAAAGTTTTTCAGTAAATTTGAATGACATATGAGCTGTCATCTCTTCGAAAAGTAAACAACAAAAATCACATTTACTTTAAAAGATATCAAATATCGTGAAAATTCATAAATGTCAAAGAATATTGACTCTAAAAACGACTGCAAATATGTTCACTGATTTCTACAAATGATATAATTTGAGAAACAAAACATTTGGATAGAAGATCGAATAAATAAATAACATTTCCTCTTTTTTTAAAGAAATTTTGAATGCACTTTTCATGCAAAAAAAAAATCTTATCTTTCTTATATGTTCGGTAGAAATTTGTCATTGAATATAACTAATTGGGAAGTTAGTTTAAAATTGATTGCGATATTTCACTGTCATAAGATTCAAAATACAGAAAGTAAATATTTTAATGGAACCTTTTTTAATATATCACATTTTTAAAACAGACAAAAAATTGTAACATAGTTTCTCACAGCTTCATGCAGATTTTACACAAATCTTTAGAACAATCAGTATGGGGCTAGGGGAAATTATTTTACACCTTCTAATTTGTTTTAGAAATATTATTTTTTATTTTTAAGATTTTACCACCTTGAAGAAATTTTTAATGGAATTCATTTTAGTGAATTTTCTTTAAACTGATAGTGCATGATTTATGTAATATAAATGAACATCTTGCAAATAACAGATGTAGCAATATCAGGTTAAAATATTTCTTTTGAATTGCTATTATATTTTTATGAAACATAAAAATGTCAAAGTTAAATATTGCGTTGCATATAACAGAGAGTAATATTCAAAAACGTAACTCGGCCGTTCAATGAAATTAGAATGATATTTAGACCACATTTAATTTAACCTTTATAAAATTCTAAAAATATGTTCATCAGATTTTAATATATCCCGCATCTTTTTATAGCTCCATCAATATATATAAGAAGGGGAAAAGGCATATCATATGGTTCTTGTAACGAAATTTTAATACGAAAATATTATTATCCTCAAAATAAAATGAAATAACCCCTAGATTAATAATAGAAAGTTGCTGTCATTTTCTGTTTGGAAATTTATCTAATTTAAGTTCAGAGAATGAACAATCGATAAAGATAGATTTTGTTTTGTTATTGGGAGCATAACATTTAATCTTTTACCAATCTAATCGAACGAGGCATATGATATTATTCTATTCTTATTACCCTTTGCAATAGAATATGAAAAAAAAATCATTGTGCTTCAAAAATGAAGTTTTTCTAAGAATTATATACACATTTCATTCGACTAATATTTTAAAAACAATCAAATAAAGTATTTAGTTTTTTGGTATCTGTTTAAAAGTAAATAATATTGTAAATGAAATATTGATAATGTAGATAAACTATAGAAAGTTTCTAATTTAGATAATTTACTGATAATCAACGGTTGGTTATAATTTTAATACGAAAATGTCATTTTCAATTGTGATTTTATTTTAGTATTTTAGCTTATCAATTCTAAAACAAATAAATATACAGTAAAATATATTTCAGTATTTGAATATTTAAATTATAAAATAATTATCCGATGAAAATATTATATTAATTTAGATCTTATCATATTTTATTATATTATACTATATTAGATTATATTAATTTATATTATGTGATATCATATCATATAAATATGCAGTCTTATAAAAAGCAAGCACATACAAGTTTTGATATTGAAGTATAGAAAAAATAAAAACAATGAAAAAATAAATAGTGAAAATGTCATAAATTTACTTCCCAGTTGACAAAATATATTAGAAAATATCATACTGCATAGCGTTTTTGTCATTCTAGAATGTTGCACAATCTCATATCTTAATTTTCTGTTGTTCCTCTTTTAATAAAGATTTATTTTCAGAAATTCTGAGATGAAATTCAAAATATAATGATCATAAAGAAGATATTAAAAGCTTATATTAACTTATATGCGACAATCCATTAACAGAAAGCATTGTTGTTAGAACTTAATAAGAAATAATATTTTCACAGTAATGGGAAAATATAAATAAAATACATTCTGAGGAAATATTGAGTAATTTTTCATCATTCCAAATATACTCTCTTCGAAAGAACTTATTTCTAAGGAAATATAAGCCAAAATATGCGTTTGCAATCTCCTTATAGTCAATGGGTAATTGGAGACAAACGCACTATATCAATGGGAATTTCTTGTAAGCGATTCGGTTTTATTCATAAATGAATTTTAAAAAAGAGGCATTAATTAACGAGTCCTGATGAACAAAATTTAGCACTCTCTAAAATTATAGATCTATTGTCTACCATATACTATCAATTACACTGAAAAAAATTGATAAACCAATTATTGATTAAATATATCCTTGAAACACGAAATGATAATTATAAAGAGGTATAATTGATAATAATGATGACGCCGAATTACTTCCGAATTACCTCAATTTCCTTACAATGAATTACATTCAGCGTATTTCATAAAAGACATTAATAACTGTAAAAAAACTCAGTAACAGAAATATTAACAATTTTAAAGATGAAAAATTAATCAGAAACGAGTAAGAAGAAACGAATTTGCCATTTTTCTGTAAAATTATTTAAAAAAATACAGAAAGTAAGAGGCCATTATAACTCGAACCTCCTTATCTTCTTGCTATAAATTATTTTGACATTTCATAAAACATGGAGATATTTTTTATACTCCAGTGCGATAAATTGTCACCTATACTTAATTGCACGAAAAGAAAACCAGTATAACAAAAGGATTTAATCACATCTAAGAAATTCCATCTTTCGTGACCAGAGATCATGTGATTTTGAAACAATCAATTTTTCTCATGAAGAACACGCAAAAGTGTCTTTTAAAGCAGTCAGTCGAACTCCCTAGATGTCATAAATAGGTCACTTCAGCTATTTCGGTACAGTTATTATTTTTACGGATGGATGATCCAGACATTTATGGATGTGCATGTAAAATATTTCTTGGTATAAGTTACAGTTGTAAAGACTATTTTAAATATAAAATACTTTGGAGAGGGTAGAAAAAAACAGAGCAGTAATAACGAATTTGGACGCTCTCAACCAGAACAGAGAACAGTTATCATAAATTTTTCTTTCCTAATTTCATTTCGTTAATATATAAAAGATACTCGAGTTGGAATAAGATATTACTATCATTACCTGTCTCTTTCGGAAAACTTCTGATTCATTGAGTGCTTTTTTGGAAAGTAGATAGTGGTAGTAATATTTTTTTATTGTTCATTGAGGAGCCCGTAAGTTCTGGATTTATAAACCTCTTGCTGTTAAATTTACTGGGAAATATAAAATAGCAATGTATTCAAAGTTTTAAATAATGTTTAACGAGAATATCATGCATGGTAATAGTTTATTAAAATATGAAGTACGGATAAAGAAATAAAATATTATAAAGGAATAATTTTTTTTTAAATCTTGAAGCCAAATTTCTACTTTCTAGAAACTTAAAAAAGAGAAAAAAAAACATTTTGGTTTAAATGTTTCAGCATTGCCTGTTTAAAAATAAACTATGCTATATATTTTTTATGCTTTTTAAAAAGGATATTTACTGCTCATTTTTAATACATATTGCATATTTATAATTTTTAACATTTTGTCATTAATATCATTTCTAAATAAATTTTACTTATTCTGAATTTTGCATTGTTCTGTATACGCAATTTATATTTTAATTCAAAATTGACAAAAATGATATTTGATATTCAAATAATTGGCTAATATCAGTTCATTATCTTCTCACCTTTGCATAGTTTTCTTCTTTTTTTATATTTTTCTGTTTGTTAATTTCAAAATAAATGGTCACATATCCAAATAAAGCAAGAGAAGAAAAAATTAACCATAAGTAAAACATTATAAAGTTTTATCTTTTTCATGTACAAATATGTATTCCACTCTCTAATATGAACTAAAAAAAGAAGAAATTACAAGATCTAATCTGAAACTATATAGTAAGATTAGCGCTTTATGTTTAAAACTTTATATACTTTGTGTTCTGAGATAGTTTCTAAGTTAACTTAACAAATTTACATTAAACATTTTAAAAAGTTTAAATTCAAGTTACAAAAGTCATTTCCATTATATCTGGAAAAAAATACGCAAGCAAATGATAAAAATTAAATGTTTTCAAAAATGCAAGCACTTTGATAATAAATAATTATAAAACTCTATAATTTCAATGGCTGCATAAGAAGTGTTCAACCATTTGCTGAAACTAAACTAAAATTAATACTAATATAATTTAAAAAGTAAATTTCTAGAAATTTCAATGTCATCAAAGCATTAAATTTGTGCTCTAATATATTTCGAAGTCATAACAAATTAAAAAAAAGATTTTACTAAATTAATTAGTAATCTTATTAAAATTTTGAAAAACTCTTCATCATCCAACATCTTAATAGCCGTGTGATATGCCAAATCAGACGGGCTGCCCTATATAAAGCTACGAATTATTTTTTTAATTCTTCAATTTACAGAGCATATGCTAGCCTAAAAATATTATTTTATTAATATTGAGCCAAGATGAAAAGAAGTTAATTGTTATTGTATTTATTCTGAAAATTATAAATTTTTCTAAACAAAGAAATTATGTTGTATATATTACTGCATAAATATGTTAATATAAGTCTAATCATCTTGAATAAAGAATGTAACATTAATTATATTTTTATCGTAGTGGATAGGTTCATTAGCATTTCGAGGAAACTAGAATGTTCGATAAACAATGCGAAAAGATAACCTACATTATCTTTCAAAATACTCCTCCGTTTTTTGAGTAGAATCCTTATCTTTATCATTTACTCAGAAGCTAGGCAAGGTTTCTAATGTTCATAATGTATATTCAGTGCAAGATATATATGCAGTATATTTACTGTATAATCAGCATATATATATATATATATATATATATATATGCTGCGCGTACACAAAATGCATATTTTATATGTTTGCGCCATACACTTTTAAATTATTAGCAGCGTGGGGGGGGGGCAGCTGCCTCAGATTACTCCAATTATGGGAAATCGAGGAAATCGAATTCAACCACACAACTCTTGAATTACTTATGCATCCGATCTAGAAATTTCCTATAGTATTCCCTACATGTACTACTCGCGATATGGATAAAGTTGATTTTTGCTCAATTTTCTGCATATTAAAGATGGTTGAATTCTGATGACCATGAACCCTGGTACATGGGAGGTCTTGGACATAAAAAATAAAGCATATTTATCTCAATGTGTGTCTTCGCTTCCAATTCATACCAGATCTTTGAAAGGTAATTGCTCCGCATATTCACTGCGATGTCGTATTAATATCAGAGCATAGAATTACACTTCTAATAATCACCCCCCCCCCAATTTATTAGCAGTTAATCTAGTTATCTTACTCGAATTGAATATGCATAATAATTCACTAATTTCTGTTTTTTTGTGATTTAATTAAGCAATACTTTGTTATGTAATATATTTGCCGCAAAAACGATTATATATCCTATCTTGTGTAACTTTATGTTTTCTATTCCATTATGCATAATAAATCATTTCAGGGAATATATAAATGATGCAAAAATATGATGTAAAGGTAATTGTTTGAATTGCACTCTGAACCTGTTCCCAGAAGAATTCATTCTACAATAATATACAGTAATTTAATAAGATACACCTGATATCAGTTTTAGTAATTAAGGTTCATTAGTCTTTTATAAAGTTGATTAAATTTTTAATAATAGAAAAAAATTATTTAAATTAAAATTAAGGGAACAGAGTTTCAGTGATAGTTCAATATACGTAAACAATTACACCGATTATAATTTTCCAAAAACTAGAAGGCATTTTTTACAAAATGTAAATGACATTCATGCGTATACAATAATAATAAAAAAGTTTTGCATCGATTAATTTTTTTGGATTAAATAAATTATAGTTTCTTAAAACTATATTAGACATAAAAATATTGTTATGTTACATCATTGCTAAAAAAGTCTAATAGATAACATGTAATGGTAAATTAGATGTGCTGTCATGATATTATATTGTAGTGGGAATGTTTAACAATTGTAAATGAAGAGCATGAAGTATTCTTTTAACGTGAATTATAATCTAACATTTCTATTATATTTGAATAAATTCTATTATAAATTTTTCAAAGTGCACGATTTACGATAATATTTTTATTGAATTAACCCTTTCTAGGGTCGTGGGAAGTATGCTTCCCACCAAATTTATCAATCTTTGTATGAAATTCTGTAGGTTGGTATAAGTTCTGACAAATTTTTTAGAAAGACAGAAACTTAGAGGCTTCAGTTCTTTATCTTACACAAAATGATGTGTCTTTTTTTTATTTAACTATTAATTAACCAAATTAATTAATGAATCAAATTAAATTTATCTAATAAGTTAAATGAATCCCTTTTCTTATTCTAATTTTAAGCCTAAAAGTATTTTAACATAATATGACTAGAAAAAAATGGCCCTTTAAAGGGTTAATAAGCATAAAAGCATTATGATTAACTTATATTTAACCTAAATGACAGTTCAAATGATCCAAAATAAAACCTGAATAGTTTGTAAGAAAATATTTAATCAATAAAAAAGTAACTCTATTAGTTATTATCTCTCACTCATAAAAACCCACATTCGTTCATACACTTATAAAAACATACTTTCCAGAATGTTTCAATTTTCCCTCGTTTAACCGCATGCCATAGTAACATTCATTTAACCGCATGCTCATGCTTTTAGTAACCTCATGTTCTAATTTTTAACAAAAATAATCTTAGTTCAGAATGGAAACATTTATTCAAGAACTCAGTTTTCCAGAATGAAGAAATTATTATATGAAATATAGTATAATAATAATATGTTCTATGTTAGATCAAAGTATATCTAAGTTTATATAGTATTGCATCCTTCAAAAATAGCTTTTGCATGGATTCAAATCACAAAAAATATCTCGGTTAACTTGTACTAGTATTATAACTAAAAATTAATAGTTTCTAAACGTCTATAAAAATACATCAGACACACCAGAAAAAAATCTGTAAAAATCACCATCATTATTTTTTTTAATAATGGAAATAAAAATCCACTTTTTTTTACAATGCATTTCTACTTTTGCTCTCAAAAATTACATGTTATAGCTTTTTAAAAGTATTTTTTAGCAAAGATGGAAGTTCAATTCACGCTGTAACGATTTCAAACTTTTGTTTTTAATCGTTTTATCCTTAAACTCACACAGAAGATTCTAAGTAATTGCACATACCCTTGTTAACACAAAAGATTTCATTACGTAATAGCTCGTTACGCTCCAAGCATCCAAGCTATCACTATACGTGATCCCTTTTCAGGGAAAGCCTGTAATTGAGCAATCTTTCATTCTTCTGTCAGTTTCATCGCTAGCTTTTTATCTAGTAGGTAGTAGCATTTTTATTATGATATTGATGGGAAAGAGGTGCTCACAAAATGAGTGCCTTCAAGGGAATGGACTCTTTTCATGTACTGAGAAAAATTATATTTTCTAAACTGAGCAAGAGACCTGCAAAAACACGGAAAATTGATGGCAGCTTCATTTTTTCCAAAGTGTTTATATTTAATAGTAAAATTACTTTCTATTCGGACGTTTCATTTCGCTTTTATTCTCAAAAGATTTCTATTTTATGAAAATTTGCCTTTTTTAACTGAAATGTAAATTATTTTCAAATTATAGAACACATTCCATTTGATTGAGTTTATAAAAATGCACCAATTTTTTAATTACTTTTGAAATGAGATGATACATCGCAATATGTTTCCAGAAATTAGCAAATATGAGATTGTGCCTTTAAAATAAAAAAAAAAATATAAAAGATTAAGAAACGCGAATATTTATTAACAAAACTTATAATTTTATATTATTATTATTAAAATTATAATTGCAATTTAGAAAGGGAAATCAATTAATTCTTAATAAAATTATAATTTTTATAAAAATCATTTAATAACAAAATATTGATGGTACTTTAAAATAAGCGATAATGTAGTAAATAACTAATTTAATAGTAAATATATACATTTATATTGTCAATTTTTAAGGTTAAGAATAAATTTTAAATTTCTGAAGAAAGTACTACAGCCTCAATTAATATTCAAGGGGATTCATTGTGAATTCAACGCTATCTTCTCTTTTATGTAGATATTGGGATCAAAACGATTGATTACAAAGATTTGATTAATTTTTGATTACTAAGAGTATAAATCCGAGTTATTAACAAAAATAAGTTTCATTATCAATAAACATAATCAGTCATTTATTCATATTATTAATATCCCTGGTTATAATATGAATAATATATAATAATCATTAATTCTATACAAATTTAACAGTCACATAAGCATTATAAGCTTTAAATAATTTTAACAAAAAAAAATATTTTCGAAGTTGTAGCATTTCTCTGTTTCGCAAAACAGTGATGTAGCTTATCATTTAACAAAAACAATGTATTTATTCAGATATTATCTGCCATTATGATTTTTAGCATATTTGTTGAGACATAGTTCAACTTATAAACTATGTAAGTCTACATATTTTTGATAATAGCGATAATACACTAAATTTCTACATTCATTATCTTAATTCAGTTTTCAATTCTGAAACAATAGCACAAAAAGTGTGATATATACAAGCAATTGCAAAATACTGTGCTCAGATATATCATATATAAGTAATTCTGTACTTAACAAAAACTCTTTTATTAAAAAAAAGCTATAATTTTTTGTAGCATTTTGTTTAATATTTGTCAAGATTTCTAACATCAAACCGGTATTATGTTTCTGCTTTTCGCTTTTAATAGTCATAATTCATAACAATATTCTATTATATGATATGTCATACAATTTTGGATCAAGAACTGGCTTCATAAATACATATTTGAAGTCTGCAAAATATTCGCAATATGCAAACCTCTAACAATGAACACTGAATATCCATTTCGCCATATATCCATAACAGATGCAGTAACTTTCAATATTCGTATCGAAATTCTTTTTTCATCATTTTAATTTGCATTCAGTTTTAATTTCAGAGCGTTTATATATTTTAAAGATTAAGACTTTGTATATATTGTAATTGGTAATTGTATAGATTTTTGTTTATTTCTTAATAATGGAATCTAGTTGCAAATTTTTTTACTATGGTCCTAAAAAAATTATCTATTGCATTTTAATTAAAACCCTAATTTTGTAAAAATCCACCTCTAAAGTTTTTTATTAAAAATATAAGAATTAAGACTAAATTTATTTTTGTCTTTAATATTATACTCTAAGTTGCAAAATGCGCAGTCACAATCTATAACAACATATATCTTCATTTTTTTATCATAGAAATGTATTTTCATATCTATTAGCATATTTAATTATGAGTATATATAGCAATAAGGTACCATATCACAGTTTTTTTGAAAAAAGGCTAATAAACTTAATAATAAAATGCAACTGTTGCCTCTAATTAAGTCAAATGTGGATGCATGATTCTAATATGAATGGATAGGTAATTTATATATTTTCTAAAATTTTCAAAACTCCATGAAGAAAAATTTATTGAATAATGGTGAAATCCATAATTTTCACTGAGTATTGAATAAGCCAATGAATTCCTTCTCCAGCTTAATAAAGAATTATAAAATATTTTAGATGAATTCAAATTATTTCATTGCAAGTAATATTTCTTCATATATATCTCATAATCGGTTAGCATTTTTCAAGTTTATTATGCGATGGAAAGCATAGATGAAACAAATGCTTAACAATCGGATATAAAGGCTTGCATATTTCTCTTTGTTCTATGAAGCAAGCATAAATTTATGAAAATGGAAATGTCACAAGACAATAAACCCCTCCTTTTATTTTTTGAAATTTTGCATCGGGAGTCTGGATAAGGAAGAAAAAACATTGCGTGCCAGATTTGCGTGCTGAATTCTGTCTGTTTAGCATAAAACTTCATTTTAAAATAAAATACGTTTTCATTCTAAATGGAAAAATGACCCATGTTTTGAGGCGGCTGGTGTACCTCAACTCGGGGTTTACTAAAAAGTATATTCTTCATCTTAAACGAGATTCCTTTCAACTGTCATTATTATTCCATTTCTGCTTGTTGAACATGTTGCAAAGATACGTTTTGAAGATGTTTGTAATCAATTATATGCCTATTATTCATTTTCTATTGTGAATGTTTTAAAATATAGGTTCTTTTTAATGTTTTAACACTTTTATGGGAATTCCATGCTGATAGTGTTTGAAATGAGGCATTTTTGAAATTAAGTGATGAGATTATTAAATCGTTATGACGAAAATATTGAATATCAAAATTCAATTTCATTTAATGTTTTAAATCTGAATGAATTTCTATTCTAAAAAGTGAAAAATTTCCATTTTCATGTTGTTTGAAACAATACAAAATTGAAATTAAGAATGCATATTTAAATTTAAGTGATAAGGGGAATATTAAATTGCTATGAAGAATGCATTGAGTATCAAATTTCAATTTCATTAATTATTTTAAATCTGAATGCATTTATATATTAGCAAATAGAAGAACTTACATGTTAATATTGTTTGAAACATTGCAAAATCAAAATTAAGAATGCATATGTGAAATTGATACGAGCAGTATTAAATCGTTATGAAGAATAAGTAGAATATGAAACTTCAATTTAATCTGAATGCACTTATATTTTAACAAGTAAAGAAATTTAAATGTTAATGTTTTTGAAACAATACAAAATCTAAACTAAAAAAATGAACAGAATGCGAACTATCATTAAGAATATACTGAATACAATTTTATTTTTTTATGAAATTTTTTAAAATCGTTTACATTATTACAGGTATCAGAAACCATCATCTTTTGAACTATATTTCAAACTATAGAATAAAAAAAATAATTTATAATCCTTAAAATTTTAATTAATAATATTTTTCATTTTGATAAATGTTTTAAAATTGAATATATTCTAATGAGTGGCAGGATTTCTATTCTACTGATAATGGAAATAATATGTACGGAATATAAAATGGGATTTGAAAAACGGAATGTGATATCAACAAGATATGATATTATCATGTATTAAAATAATATATGATACAATTATTAAGAATAGATAGAATATTTTCTTTCATTTCGACTAAATGTTATAAATTTAAATATATTTTGAATTTTAGCATTTAATAATATCAAGAAATCCCGGTACATTTTAGATTAATAATGTATCCAACGTGTGCCAGGATTCCCATGCTGATGAGTTTTGAAATAAAGCGGATTCTATACTAACAAATGAGCAAAATGCGGCACCATCTTTAAGAATATGTTGAATATTAATTTTATTTCTTTCAAATATTTTAAATTTTAATGCAACAATTTTCTAATTGGCGCCAAACGCTCCCGGCTGATGATGTTTAAAATAATGCACGTTCTAAATTAAGCAATCAACAAAACATTTTATCATCATTGAATATTAATTTTCATTTATATCAAATGTTTAAAATTTGAATGCATATGTAATTATGGATGCCAGGATCTCCAGAGCAAAGATTTTTTAAAATATAAAGTAAGATACAAAACAAAGAAATTGAATTATTTTCATTTTTAGTAAATGTTTTAAAAATAAATTCCTTAATATGCCAATAAAAGAATTAAATGAACATATAAATTTAGAATGAAAGATAATTTTTCAAACCTGAATTCTAGTGAATATTAAGAAAAATTAGCTTGACAGATAAACGTTCGACTTAATTTTATTTTATGCAAAAGTGAAATTTCAAAAGCACTTTCAAGATCAGGGAATGAATTTTGGAAATCTTTAAAGTAAATATATGCTTGTAGGATTATTTTTAAATACTTTTAAGATTGATGTTTTGAAAAATAAATTTCCATAGACTAGTATTGCTTTGTGCGAAATATAGTAAGAGCAAGTCTGATAATTACTGACATTATGAAAAAAAAAGAATATTTTTGCTAGATTGGTAGCTATTGGAGAAAAATAAAATGGTTTGAAATTATTCATACAGAAAAAGAAACTTCTTGACAGGAACTATACTACACTTCACCTTTTCACACGTATTGCTCATTAATCATTCATTCAATATTCCTTTATTTCAGACATTATTCAGCTTAATTTTTATGAATGTATCAATTTTATACGATATCTTATTTCTAATATTTTTAGGTCTTTTTTTTAATTGGTTGCGCTATTTTTTTAAAAAAATTTTATAATAAATTACACCAACCACTGTAGAAACCGGAAAGAGAATACAAGAGCTCTAGGAATGAAAGTGGGATGTTAAAATGTTAAAATATTACACCACACTTATCATGAAATTACTCGGCTTATAATTCTTTTTCATATTTTTTCAATGTTTCTGAATCTATAATTGAGTTTTTTTTTTGTAATTTTCTACTTATAACGTGAATAGTAAAAATAAGATCTCAGGCATATTAAATAATAAATATTACTCTTTGAACTAATATATCTGACTGTAGAACATCCTTTCATTTTTCGACATGCAATCTCCAAGCAAAATTAATTTATTTGATATGGAGGATCAAAATAATAAGAGTTGCTATTTCTGGAAAAATTTGCAAATGATTATTTCGAAAAATAAATCTATGAAAGAGAAGAGACTGCATATATTCTCGATAAAGTCTTCAAGTTCTCATTCAAGAATTCCCAATTATACCTCCCTGAATAGAAGATGTTTTTCCGTATTTGGAATAACACACTTGATTTCATGCTTGTTAGACAAAATATATAGAAGTTTGTTACCTAATGAAAGGGCTGAAACAGTTTTCGAAACTCTGTTTGAATGCCTTTATGAAATCCTTTTAAATTTTCCATACACTTTAAAAAAAAAGATGAAAAGCATTTCGATTATGAGAAATAGAAGATTTTCTTGAAATGAGAACATGTATATTTTATTGAAAAATATTTTTAATGAAAGTAATTTCTTTTTTAAAAAAAGTAAAAGCTACTAATATTTTTTTCGCAAAAATGAGGAATTGCGATAAAATATATGATAGAATTTCTTAGATTTCTTCATGTTTTCGTAATAAATATTTATATTTATAGAATGTATCCATTAAAGAACCACCATTTTCAGAAAATAATTATTAAAGGAAAAAAATATCGCCAATTTGAAAAGGCCAGGGAAAAATAGGATTTTAATTATTATTTGATAAAAACATTGAGATATAAATACATTGTTTAATAACAATCTAACTAAAATAACTATTTAAGAATAATAATTTTAATTTTATTTACTCCTATAAATAAATTAGTAATAATCATTTAAATCGTCAAATGCTGCTTTTCTAAATATTTGAAAGTCAATCTCGATATCTTTATAATAGATCAATTAACACTTCGACCCGTTAAAGAGGAGACAAAAGAAACCTTAACATTACTTGTAAAAATTTAATACCAAAACTGTAGAACTGTCTTTAAGTGTAGCGATATATTAACATTGAAAAAAATATATGAGTTCGTGCTTTATTCTGAACAAAAGGTTTTAGGTGCTTTTTTAAAATTTTTATGTTTGAAAGAAAGATGTTTTTACATTTTCTTTTTCTTCTCATCTCTTTTGATTTCATATCTTAAATAATGCTTTTCCTCATTTCTTTTTACATTTGGTTTCATTTTATAATTTTTGTCAAACATAATTTTTATATATTTCAAACTCATAATGATAATGGACCAATAGTTTTGAATATTTATTTATACTTTTGTACAGAAATTTAAAGAAATACTACATTAGATCATATTAAATTAATATAATATAATTAAATTTTCATCATTAATTGCCTGGATATTTATCAGTTACTAACCTAATTCTTTTACACTTTATCTCTTCAGGTAAATTTGAATTAGGCCTACATATTCCATGGCTTATTATGGAAATATAAAATTTAGATATATCATAACATAGACGCACAATGAATATATTAATTTTGAATGTATTTTCAAGAAATTTAATTATAAACTTGTTTTAAAGAAATGTAATTGCGCATTGTTTTAAAGAAATTTAATTACAAAATTGTTTTTTTTAAAGTTTTAACATTGTGACATTATTTCAAAATCCAACTTTATTTTTTTTCACCTTCCTACCATTTGATAATATATAATATTGAAGTTTTCATAGATCAAAATATGAAGGATGAAGTTGCTATTGTAAATAGTATGATTTCTGCATCTCCCAGATCATATTATATCACTAAGTAATTACAATTTTAAAATTTCCACAGTCTACAAACTTCTGATTCATAAGTAAATATATTTGATTATTTCATGCATTATCAATGCCGAACTGACATCTAATCAATATCTCAAAATCAATACCATCCATTTTTGAAGATAAGATTCTAACTATTTTCGAATCAAAGCAATATTGTTTAGAATGAGCAAAAAAATCTTTTTCTGATAATTAAATTTTAGTGTAAAATAATTAAGAAAGAAAATAATTCTAAATTTTCATAATTGCATAGCCCCTTCTTAAGTGAAATTTTGTAATATCATTCAGTCCCTCTTTTTCAATGATAAAACAATTTATACATATCAAGGAAAATAAATTTTCATTTTGATTCCGGATCAAAAGCTTATTTTTTTAAATTTAAGAAATTTACAATTTTTTTTCAAAGTGACCTTATTCTTTGCTATCTATATTTGCCTAACGGTTTTAGTGATAATCAAACTTTGGAAGCTAGCGCAACAAGTTATGTGTCAAATGTTGCATATCAAATGTTAGTCAAGCAATAGTGAGAATATAAAATTAACAAGAGATTAAATATAATAATTCTTGCTCAATAAATATTTCTAATCTTGACAAGATTTTATACTAAGCATGTATAATAATAAAAAAATGCATTTATTATAATAAAAGAGTATTCCCTTTGAAAATGCATAGATTTCCTGTAAATCAAATTTTATATAATAATAATAATACATTTGTTCTATGTTTGATGATATTTTAAATAGAATTAAAATGATTCATAACTTATTTGATACAACTTGGGTATTCTGTTTGATATATATTCTGCTCATTGTCGAAAATATATTAATTAGAATACATTTCACTCATTTTCAGTTTTAAAGAGAATTAAATTGAAATAAGGAAAAAGAGGACGAAAACCTGAAATTTTATTTTTATCATTTCATCACCAAAATCTATGCTTATTTTCATCTAAAATAATATTATAAAATGTGTTGTTCAATGAAATAAAGTGGCTTAGAGGGGAAAAAATACATTTTAAGGAATTGTCTCAAAATGATGTTGCTATTAGATTTAAATAGCTTTTAAATGTTAAAGATGTTTTAATTTTCAAAGAAATTAAATAGAAATGATATTCAGGATTTCGGTAAAACATTAAAAGAAAATAGTGTATGCATTTTATATTTCGTGTTTCTTTAGATATTTAAAAGTCAATGTTAGTTCAAAACCTAAAATTTCTATGAAAATTCTGTGAGTGTGAATAAAAATATTTCTGGAAAAGTTAACCCTTAATTGCAATTACAAAATCATACATAGTTTGTTCCAAATATTTTTCTACTGCATAAAAATGTAAAAATGTTTGGAATATTTTGAAAATTTTAAAAATTATATACATTTTAATTTTAAAAAATCACTTTGTTTTAAAAAGATTTTAAAGAAATTTGTTGCATTTATATTTTAACGCATATGCAGAAAATATGTCATAACTCTAAATGAATAATTCCCATAAGTGCCTTACAGAGTGCACAGTCCCCTTAATAATTATTTAAAGTGAAGCAAGATGATTTACAGAACATAATAGCCATGGACATTCCTTTATCATCAAGAAGAGATGAAGTATCAATAAGTGAAAGCGCGATTTGAATGCAGAATCCTGAATCTGAGCTATTTCTGAATAATACATCTGGCCCGCTCCTGTCGCGTACAAAGAGTTTGAGATGTCAAGCCTAGAAGGTATAAAAATGAAAAAAAGTAATATGGAAATAGACGTAGTTGAAACCTTGTGGATTTCCTATACCCCATTACAAATAACTATGGTCCTAAGATCCCAAAGGAGAAAATGAAAAATATGAGTTGCATAAGAAGACCTCGCAAGTTAGTTCTGCAGTGGTGGAAGTCTCCCTCCCTGGAACTCGCTATCCAAGAATAGTAGTGAATTTAGAAAATTTGGTTGTGTTGTGAATTTATTTATAGAAATATAAAATATAATTTCATCATCTTATGTTTCATCCAACATTATAATTACATTGAATTCAATAGTATCAAAAAATATAAAAATTCATATAACGAAATTCACATATGATAGATTTTCTCCACATTGACATCAATTTTATATAAAAAAGAATGACATGTTTTGATCTACTAAATTTATTTTAAGTAGAATAATAAAAAGATAAATAGATGAAAGAAATGAAAATATATCAAACAATGAGTTTAAAATAATTCAGGTGCATTTAAATACATATAATGTTTTACGAAACAAAATATAATGCATTCAATAGAAATATAACGAACCCGTTGCGTTTCATAAGAGTAGTACAGATTCATTTTGAATATCGCTAAGTTCTATTTATATTAATTTTTATTTTTAATCGTGATATGTGGATGTTATCATATGGATCATATTAAATATTTTCCTATTTAATATTGCATAGAAACTAAAGAAAATTTTCGAAAAAAAGTAATTTTATACTCTTAACTAAATACGAATAACGCTATCGCTATATTTAAATACCCAAATACAAGAAGTATTTCAAATATTTTTTGAATAATCATAAGTCTAAGAAGATATTTAATCTCTGAATAGAAATTTAATACTAATGCGCTTTTGCTTCAAAATTGATTTTTTCCACCAGTATGCCTTTTAAAATTCATTTGCAAACATTATTCAAGTTGACACATGTAATTATGCGAAATATTATTATATATGGTTGCAAAACGATGAATCTACTTTCATTGCTAAATAAAGAGTCGTGTAACAAAGAATCCATTCATCAAATTTAATATATATAACTATAGTTATCTTATATAACAAATTAGAAGCATTTCCTAATGTTTTTTGAATGTGTTAAATTATTCTACATTTACATACTTTTGCTCAAATAGATTTTAATGATGAATGTTAGTTAAAAAATACTGAGCAAAATATTATCTAGTAATACCATAAATAAATTCAAACAAACCTGACATCAAAATTTTCCAGACATTTCTCATAAACTAATTAAATCGTTAAGGAATATTTCAACAAGAATGTTGGATGTTGTATGAATTTTAATCTTCTCTTAACTCCATCTTTAACTTATATCTTTTTGCTTCGGAATAAGAAACTACTCTTTCCCCGCGAAAACCATTCGCTTTTGGCGCAAGAATTTGTCATTTCACTCTTGCAGTGATAGGAAAGGGTTTTATTTCTACGAAATCCCCAACTTGTTTGACTTGTTTGCAAATGTATTCAAAAAGGAACCTTGAAGAATTCAAGTGATATTGTAAAAGCGATCTTATCTCTGAGAAACAAATTATGTTCCTTTTTCACTTCAAAAACTTGTGACTGTCATAACAAACTTTGAATTTTTCTTCAATTTTTATTTAAAATCTTGAGATACATTTACAAAAAAAAATGTGTCTGAAACAAATCCCAGTAACTTGTGTTTGCTTAAAACGCAACTAAATATTTTTTTCTACAGTTATATTCTAAAATTAAATACATTTTTCCTTCTTTTTTGATAGAATAAGTCAAACTCCCACTTTCTGATTAAATTGATTCTCCAAAGGACATTTAAAGATATCTTGTATTTATCAATTATTTCATAGGAATTTTTTATATTTTAAAAATAATTTAATTCTTTATCTAATAAAATTAGTTATATTTCAGAAATTAACCAAATGTTATAGCTCAGGATATTTATTAATTTACAAGGAAGGGATCTTAATTATTTTCAATTATTCGAGACTATATATCATCAAATTAAATAAAGAAACAAATGTATCTATAAAAGAAAATTTATAAACGTTTAATAAACGGAATGTTTAATAAACTTTTATAAATGGAGTGTTTAATGTTGTTTATAACTGAATTTTTTAAATTATCGAATTTGGGGGGGGGCATTTAAAGATAATGTAACAAAATGTTTTTAGCATCAATCTAGCACAGAAACTGTGAAAAATTATTACAATTTAAATTTATGCTATAGAAATGTCAGAACAAAAATGTAGGAAATAAAAAAAAATTAATGATGAAATTAAAATTTGCTAATTAAAGAAATAAACAAGTTATTTTTTTTTATTTTACAGCTTTCAAAACAAAATAACCTGTTTATAAAAGCCATTTAACTATACAATTTTGTATGTTATTTTAATGATATTTATATTTTATAAACATTAGAACAAAAATATTTTGCTTTATATCTAGCAAAAAGTATGATTCTAGAAGTTCGATCATAATAACATTTTTTTAACAAAGAATTTTTTGATTCTAAGACAATATGAAGAAAACATTTCGAAGCTTTTGATTTTAAAAGCTTTTGCATTTAAAAATTTTACATTGAATGCTCATATTTTATTTTTGTAAACATGATTCAAAATTTAATAAAAACAGGTGTTGCTGGATTAGCAGGAAATTTTATGAGAATATTGATTTTTTTCCCATCAAAAGTGTTAAATTTATTTGTCAAGTGACATTCAGTTATTGAAATATTAGTACTTATTTACATTTTGCTTTTAATATCTTTAGTAATGAAAAATTTTCATAAAATTGATTAGATTTAAAATTTATTTATTTGAATACCATTTAATTTTGAATACCATAGTTTTTTAATTTAATAATATTAATATTTAAAACAAATAGTTAATATGCAATTTTTAAAGATTTTTAGTAATTAATCATAACAACTAAAAAGGAATATTTATTGATTATACAACAATTCATACATTATTTAATTGTTATCTCATCAGGTACTTTCTTTTCTCTTTCAAAATATACAGTGGTAAAATGTATTTCAGAAAGCTATTAAGCAAATAAAATATAAATTATCCACAATTCAATTCGAAAAAAAAAGGAAAATTTTGATAAAATTTGAAATAGTTTTATTTTCTTATACAGATTTTTTACATTATACATGTCTTATACAGACATTTTAAAAGTTCTATTCATTTTTTTAATTCTTTGGATTAACTAATACTTTTAAGTGTCTTAATGGACGGATAAATGACATCTATCAAAAAATCCCAAAGTAATTAAATATCGGAATAAAAGCAATCAAAATATACATTTCATTAATTTTCCCTAAAAAAAACAATTTTAAGCCATTTTTTTTTCAAAATACCAACCATGTATTTTCTAGAAGTGACACTCATACAAATTTTGAAAAATTCCCAAGCATTCGAATGAATACACAATCTTTTATTTATTATAACCCGAGTGCCCTCTCCAGAGAAGTCTCAAGAACCTGATGGACACTTATATTTTCAGCCCTTCCTTCACAACCTTCACGATGAGCGTCTTTAATTACTCTTCTGAATGTCTGCCGTTTATTATAATTGGCAGGCTATTCGGGTAAAAGGAATTCGGTTGAAGAGCACCAATTCGGCACGTTCCTGTCTTCGGCACGCGGTTCAGAATTATTCTGCTTAATGAGGCAACAAAGTTGGTGATCACTGGGGGAGGGCGGAAAAGGAGAATTCGTTCTGGAAGAATGAGCCTTTGTGTGCATCAGAGTCTGATGCTTATATCACTTTAATTTCTATGATTTTAATTGGACATCTCTTGAAGATTCTTGGAATTCCCAATCGATTTGGGTAGCGTTTGTATGTAGGTAATCAGATACCGAAGATGGTTAACTGTAGTTTGGGGATGTCACCTCACATCAGTTTGCGTGTTCATGAGAATTTGTTAATTTAAAATGGAATCTTTGCTAGAATTAGGAAGTAAAATGACAATAATTTAGCATAATTGAATTGGAAAATGATAAGTTTTCAATTATGCACTTCCACGGAATGAATTTCTTCATTAGGAATATTTCTTGGCTTTATAAAATTTTGATTAATCTATGTGGTAAAATTTGAGGTTAATTCAGTAAAGAATTAATGCTTCATATTCGAGAAATATATCAGCTTTATTTGTTGCCAAATCAGAACAAATCTTTACAAAATTGCATATGCTTCTATAAAGGATATTTAAACCTTTAAAAGAAGTGATCTTAAAATAGAAAAAAAAAAAATGCTGGAACTGTATGATTTTTTATAAAGCACAGTGTTGACACAAAAATTATTATTATTATTTTAAATATTATTAGAAAAAATAAATTTATTTAATGTATATTTTTATAGAGTTTTACGGTCCGCGTTGAACTTATGGTAAGGTCTCCGGGTCACGAACCGGAAGGTTTCAGGTTACATCAGCATTAATGTATTTTTTTTTCAAAAAATCTCAAAATCTGTCAGAATTTGCTGATAATAATATTAAAATATCATTTTAGATCATTATATTATTGAGTAAAAATCTGCAGAAATGTATAGAATTTCTTAGCGAGCTCTTGACTGCGTATCAAGCTAAGAATTTCAATGGCCTATAATAAAAAACTCCAATAGTAGGAATTTAATGTGTGCAATTGTTTTTCCAGAAAATAAATTTGGCCCCAGATAAGAATTTATGATTAAATAACAAGTATTTTTCATAGAATTTATAAATGGGCAGCAGTTTATCCATCACTGGTACATAAGGAAAACACTCCAAAGACCGTCTATATTTAATGTCTCTTCATTCAGGAATTTAATTTGTTTAATTGTTTTCACAAAAAAACAAGATTTTTTTTTCTCATGATAAGAATAAATGATTAATTAACAAGAATGAGATATATCATCAATTTATTTTTCACTCTTTTGAAATTTTATTCATTTCATTTAATATGAGAGAAAAGATAAACAAAATTATCTTTAGCGTAACATTGGTATCTTTATTAATCAGCATCGCATAGATACGTTTCTAAAGCAAATAAAATTTAATTTGATCAGATTCAACTAAGGTGACAATTTGAAATCAACTCTGGTTTTTAATGCATTTAATTTTCTCTGAAGTAATTTTTTAAAATTATTTTTAAACTCTTTTTTTCTTTGGGTAAGGAAAATATAATTTTTTTAAAGATCAGAACAGATGTAATGACTAAATGCCTCCTTTTTTTTTTCTTAAGCCATTGAAATTAATTTTGTATTCAAAGCAAATTCTTTTATTATTCATGATCTATCTCATGATATTAATAATTACAATACTTTACCTTGGATTATTTTTAATTAAAATATTGCTGAATGTCTTTTTGTAAGTTTAGGAAGTTTAGTGTAAATAATATAATGTTATATAAGAAAAATTTATTTTTATTTATATATTTTTCTAAAGAATTACTCAGTGTGAAATCTAATAATATATAATACTTTTATAAAAGTTAACTGCATTTCATAATTTTACAATTTTGAAAACAATTAACACCATTTTCTGATATAAAATCCTTTCAACAAAAATAACATATCTTTAAAATGTTTACTGGAAAACACGCCAAACTGGAATAAACTAAATTAAATTAGAGATTCAGATATTTAATCGAACAACATCATAAAATTTGTAGCATTTTTATAGCTACAAATCTGTTTATTCAATTTTGAGTTTATTATATGAAGGAATCATCAATTTATGTGATAAGGAAAACAGCAATTTTCTTTTCTTTATTTTAAAATATGAGTTTATGCTTCTTTACATTAAGCCGTAGTTAATGAAATATATAAATTCACTTTCATTTTGAGCAAATTCATGTTATAAATCATGCCCTGTGTAGTTATTTAGTTGCCATTCGGGAACAAAATAATGCGTATTTGAATTGGAATTTAATAACATCTTCTAAGAAAGATTTATAACTCATTAGCATATATTGGAAGAGAGACGCTCTTACTCAATTTTGAAAATGGCATAAAATGGTATTTTAATTTGTTTCCATTATATATCTCTAACGATAGGCGTGATTTATTATAATCAAGATATGGAATTTATTCGTTATTGAATATTTCTTTCCTTTATTCAGCTTTTTGGGTAAGATAAACGTTAACTGTTTGCTTCTGGTATATTATTAATTTAAACCATAAGTGCACATTTTAAATAAAAATAAAGAGAATAATATGAATATATTATTCGCTATTAACCAATTAAACTTCTTATTAATGCTGTGTAAAAGTTTCTGCTCACTGTTTTACCAAAGAAATTTTATTGATTGTTTTTATTCATTGACTTGGAATTATTTTTGTTCATCTCTTAGAACTTCCAAAATCGTTTTTCAGCAACCACTTTTATTTAATAATAATACTTTTTAACAATGCTCAAAGAATTCGACCAGTATCTGTACACTTTATTGAAAGGACATATTTATATTTTTTCGTCTGTATTCATTTATTTTTTTTAACTAGAAACAAAAAGGAAATTTTAAATCAGTTTTAAGCCTTTGCATTCTTTTTTCGAAGAAAAAATTCTGCAACTTTGATTAATTGCAAAAGTATAAGAAATAAATAAATGAAAAATAATGCATCGAAGAAAAATAATAAAAGGAAGAATAACGAGAATTCTCCGCGAATGAAATATGTAGTTTTAAAAACTTTTTCAAACCGATACATATTTCTCCTTTCTACTTAATACCAATGTCTGCCTCTTCTTTCGAATGCCAATCAAAAGTAATCTGGCTGCTAGATTACACATTGATTTTTTCATTTCCGCTGTTATTATCTTCTGTTTGGTGTCTTTTCTCATTGTTTTCTCTTTCTTTCCTTTCATCAAAGAAAAACAACATTTATTTGCAATATTTATTTTTCTCTCTCTCTGTCAGGAACACATGGTTCTCCACTTCCTTGATTCACAACCGCACACAACAGTTATAGCCTTGATTTCTGCTGCTGAGATTCTTTATTATTTTTCCTCCATTCGTTTCGTGAAAGAAAAGAATAATAATAAAAAGAATATTGGACGTTTTTAAAGCTCCTGGAATGAAGGGTAAGGAATTATTTTTGTGACCTTATCTCACTTCTCGACACCGAAGTTGTAAATTTTGAAATGTATTCTTGATGTCAAAACTTTTCGAAGGCTCTTTTATTTCAAATATATGTTGTAGTATTTCGTTTTGATAACAATGAAAATAAGGATAAGCTGAAATACATGATTCGCTTAAAAAAAGTTAAATAAAAGTTTGGCGCTTAAGAAAAATTGATGTAGACTTCAAAAGAAAATCCCTCTGCCTGAATTCAGCTGTCATATTATCCACTCCATGTCAAATGATGAAAAATAAGAAGTCATATTCTTCAAAAGTGGTTTCAAATTACTAGTTTTACAGAATTTAATACATGTTTTCTATTTAAGGAATTAGACCAGCATATTCAATTTCTTTACAAATGTTACATTTGCAAATGATTATAAATGAAGTAAAATATAAATGAAACAATGAAAATTAATGGAAATAACTGTTTCCTTCAAAATATTTCGTCTCAAAAGGTAATTTATAAAAATAGCAACAATTTGAAAACAATTTTGATATATATCTTCCCAAAAACACAACGTTTCACTGGTATATAAAATCTTAAAGTGTGGTGTTATTATACAAATCTTGAAATTAGATTTATGTAAATGCTTAAACTTTGAAATATATAAAATATGAATTTTTTTAATTTTTTTCAGATATCGATATTTAAATTGTGAACAAAAAAAATTACGAAAATAACTTCTAAAATGAAAGTATTAAAATATTAAAATGATTTATAAATATATCTCTAAACATCTATTAACCTGACTGCTTTCTTTGCCACACTTATTTATAAACGAAATGTTAATTTTCATTTAATTTTTTCATAAAGAAAATATCCATTAAAGGAAGTTTTGCAAAAATTTACTGATACTTATAATTTATTCTTTTAATTCTATATACAAACAGTATTTAAATATTTAACAATAAAATTCCATGTCCAATTTTATGAGAACTTCAAATTTTAAATATATTTCCATGAAAAGAGCTAATGAATTATTTTAAAAGTATAAATTCTCGTATAAATTCTCAATTATAGATTAACAATTTAATAATATTTACGAATTGTAATTGATGCGAATTATAATTCGTAATCAATTTGGAACTGAAGACTGATTTGGAACTTATTCATGCGATTGTTTTGGATTTTATGAACTCCATATTAAATTTGTGCCCCAATAATTTTATATATTATAATATTATTGTATTAATAATAATTTTATATTTTATAATATTTCTTTCTTTCAACACTTTCAAAAAGAAGTAATAAAGGATGGAAAACTGATGAGTCAAAGGAATTATGTGTTCAATATCTAATGGCAGGTATGAGAATTAAAAATCTTGCGTCTAAATAATAATAAAAAATTGACTTTTGTAATTTCAAAAAGTGTTACAGCTTACTATTGAAATGCAGTATCCCCTAGTCATTCAATATTTTTTAGGTAAAGTTTTGAAAATATTTCAAAAATTTAATTTCCTTAATGTTTGATTTCGCTCTTACAAAGTATTTTATATGTAGAATAAGTTTTGTATTAAATATATCCTTATAAAAATTCTGAAAAATTGGAGATTGGAATTAAATAGATTGCAAAAATAGTGATAAAAATGGTAACTTTTAAAATCCGTTTACCTACGCAAAAATTTGAGAAAATAATTTTGAAAGATAATTGTAATAGAAAATTATAACAAATTTAGAGTTTATTAGAGTATAGATTAAAATCGAAAAAAAAAAAATGTTTTTTTTGTTTTTTGTTTTTTTTGCATATCTTCTATTGTCCTATATTACAAATTATTTTTTATAGAAATAATTTTTGTAGTTTCAGATGCTTACAGAAAGAAAAAGCCGAAAATTAGATTTTATAGGAATTATTTTGCTTTCCTTTGATGCAGAAACAGAATATATATATTTAAAATAAATTGTAATTTTTTATATACACATTTTTAAATTCAATGAATAAAAATAATAATTTTTCTTGCAAACTTTAAGATTTTATAAGGGCATAAGCGAATAATTTTTTCATGTCAATAATCTTATGTTCCAAGTAATATACTTTTCAAGCAAGCAATGATTTTTTTTTTGAAAAAGTGATGGAAACATAGAGCCCAGAAATACTTTTTCGTTAATTTCTTGAAGGAGTTACACCAATAAGTATAAGTTAAACACTTTAGAATTAAACATGGGAAAACAAATCCCTAAATTTTAAAAACTCAACACAAGTTGTGTTTCTAATCATTTATCGATTGATATTTTTCCTCCATGTTTTTTTTTAAATCACTGACTATTATTTTCTAGAGAATTAAAAATACTAGAAGGAGAAAAAAAGTTGATGTTGCCTGTTTAAGCCGCCTAATATAAAATATTGTATTTTTGTTATTTAAAATATTTTCTTTTAGAAAATCTGATTATTTTAGATTATTTGGATTTCTGATTTTGAATTTATGGATAAAACTATATAAGTTCGAATTTGAATAATCTAGAAATGAGCTGCATGAAGTGTAAAATTCTTTGTTGATTTCGTAAATTGATCACACAGTGATTTCAGCTCAAATTTTGCCTCATTGTGCAAGTGATTTGCTAAAATATATATTTCTCAATAGCTATTTAATGAGTGAAGGTTGAACATTAACTCATATAAGATGAATTACATTTTATCACTGATATCAGCAATTTTTGTTGAAAAGTTTAATTAGATAAGAAATTACAGATTGAAACAACGATTTTTATTTTTTCTCATTAACTTAACTTAATTGTTGTACATCCTAAACTTGTGACTCTTTGTTGCATCATCATCAATTGCATTTTTTTTATTTCCTTTCATTTCATGAACACAAATCTTATAAAAGTAGAGGAAAAAATTATAAACAGAGTTAATTTCGATATTTTCGGAAAATCTGATAATAACTTCAGGATAACTGAATATTTAACTTCTCATCTTACTGAGACTTACTCATCTTTTGAGGCTACTTTACATAACACTACATTATTTTTGTTATGCATAAATTTGATTAATTTACTGTATTATCCATTGTTTGGAAATAATAAAATTTCATATTATTTAAAAAAATAGTTTAATTGAATTGGATATATATAGGAGACTATTTGGTCTATATATTTTATAGTAAAACATGTAGACTAAAAAAAATTATATATTTTCAGCTAATTTCATATTTAATTGAATTTTCTTAATAAAAGTAATATAATATCCCATATGTTTAATATGCACTCATCGAAAAAAAGAAGAGTCTTGAGAAATTGTTGTTTTGGTTCAATAATCATAATTTTAATAATCAAAATCTAAATCAAACTGCATAGAAATTGCTACATCTAAAAGTTTTTTAATAAAGTATAAAGCATGTAGAAATACGCTTCAATTGGATAGCAAGACTTTTCTTTGAGTTTCACTCCAAAATTATATTAAAATTTAAGCTGAAATTGAAACCCATCTTTCTGTACTAGGTGCTTTAGAAATTGGAAATTTTGAAATCTTCTTTCTGTAATATAAAAGAGCTTCCCTAACTTTTATAAAATTCTCAAATGGGTTTTTCAACCATTTTAACCAAAAGGTACCATATTTTTTTTCAAAAAAAAAAAACAATTTTTATGAAAAACATAAATAATAATGAAAAAAAAAATATAATTAACATGTAAAAATTGCACAGACTTAGTTAAGGTTGATTCTGAGAAATAGTTTTCTTCATAGAATGAATCATTTTGTTACTTTTTATTTTGTAGAAATATATCTTTGTATATACGGTACTATCTGATATTTATGCATTAAAAAAAAATAAAGATTTCTTCAATATGAAACCATACAGTTCGTTGTAACGTTTTCTACTATATGAAACCGTACTTTCTCTTTTGGTATTAGAAGTCTTCTTAGTATTCAGTAAAAATGGTAGTTCTTCTATCTTAAAGAAAAAAAAATGCATCTACTTTTATTTTTTTAATTTTTAAACATTCATCTGGAGGATATCAAATGTACTCTAATGTCTCAGTAATGATGCATTATTACAATATACTTGAATTATACTTATGTACCAAAAGAGAAGTATATAAAATTATATTTTTGATAGTTTTATATTTATATTGTAATTCCAGGAATGCATATTGCATCATTATTATAAAACGAGAGGATATTTGTCTTATTGGTATGTAATTTCGCGATATCGCAATCCATTTCAGTTCATGAATTTGACTCGTCAATGCGGTCTATTAAATATCATTAAAACTGTATCAATTTATAGCATGCAGAATTCTGATGTTTAATCAGTCATTGATAGCAAACAGGTCATTAAATTTTCATCAATTTAGGGTATGATGTATTACATGGAGTAATCTGTCATGGGATGAAAACACGTTACTGATATTTCGAATCAAACATTATCTGAAATATAGGGAATTTGAACAAACTCGGTGCTGATATATAGAGAAAATGTGTCTCGCATGGTACTTTATCATTATATACTAATGAGTACTGTTAAAAAAATTGTTAGAAAATAACATTTTTTAATGCATTATAAAAACAGTACTAAACAGTAAACAAAATAAGACGATAAAAATGAGCCTTTAAAATACTTATTTTAAGACAGACAACCTGAAATGACATTTTGAAAGTTTCAAAAAATTATAAATATCTAAATTTCCTTTTCCAGATATAAAAATAAATGATGTTTTTTAATTATCGATAAAATAAAAATTTTCGATGTATAAATATATTAGAGAATGTTTATTTTTTAAAATAATATTTGCATGTTACTTAGCTGAATTAGCAACTAATAAAAGTCGAAGTATTTAAGTGGAAACATATATTCCTGATATATCCGTACTGTGATTAAAATTTCTAAATTTGATGTCATAATGATGTTAGGTTTTTCACAATTTAATTTGTGTGTTATTTATAAACGTCTCTTTATGATGTTCTGTTTAAATGGTAATTATTCTTGAATGAATATTGTAATTTTTAGCCATGTTATGGTCAGATAAACACCGAAACCGTTACTCCACCTCTAAAATCCCTACGTCACACCATCGTAAATCTTATTCATCTAAATGAGCAGAATTCAAAAATATTACTCCTAAATGCACTGTGCATCTTCATTGCTATTCTGCGTTTAAAAATTAATATAATGACACCAATGTAAAAATGCAGGTCTTGTAAAGCAAGCATTAGCTATGCACTTTTATTTTATGATTATAATTATATTAATGACAGATAAACCATCAAAAGTAATCTCTAAAAATGATTCAAAATACAAAAAAAATGATTTACTACTAAGCAGAGACATTTGTTCAACATTCATTCATCATTATTATTTTAAAATCAATAGAATGCTTTATTTTGTTTCAAAATTTTCAGTTTATAATCTTTTATCCCATTAAATGAAAAGGAAATAGAAATAAAGTTTATGAGATGTAAAATATTTTTTAATCTATTCAACTATATAAAAATAAATAATATAAATATTTAGCTACAGCATTGTTAACATAACAAAATTATTATATTAACAAAATATGCAATAGAAAAATTTACTTTGCCATCAAGTAAATAATAGAAATAAAATTTAATATTTAAAGACAAATATTTGGATTAAAATAAATTATATTTTGAGCTAAGGAAGAAGAGATTCTTAAAGCCTGTAAGTTATCAAGGATATTATTTTCATATGTTTTAAAGACATAGCTTTTATATAGTTTGCCTTAGTGCTATTACTAAGTTTAATAAATTTATAAGAAGTCTAGACAGAAAGATTCGAGGATCTCCACCAGTGAAGAAATACCAACAGATAAGTGAAAGAATATTTTCAATAGAACAAAAAAAAAAAAAGACTTGTGAAGATTGTCTGTTCGACTTAACAAGTGTTGTAGATAATGAAAAACTTCAAAGCAAGCTGAAATGTATTTGATTCATCCAACACCAAGAGGTAAAACAAAATGCTGATCTGAGTCTGTTATTTTTGTTCACAATATGTACAAGGATATATTCCTTGTGGTTGGAAAATGAGGAGCTCTCCAGATTTTATTGATTTTTTCATTATTCAAGTTGTATTCTTCAAATAAACTACTTCTAACAAATTTTTAAGTTTGTGTGAAGTGATTATCTTCGTATATTTGCATTGCATACATCCCCAGAAAATGCTATGAATTGTTCTACACGTATAAGATCAGAAAAAATTATCTCAATATATTTATTTTATCTGTTTATATTAGAAAACTAAAGCATGCAAGTTAGGTACGTGTGAGAACAACTTGAGCTCTAAAAATTCTAAAGATTTACTTTCAACAATTTTATTTTTACATTTCTGTAAAATTTCTATAATTTTTTTAAGCATTTGTAAATTTGATTTTTTTTTGAAAGCTAAGATAAAAAAATAATAATCTTTTGGTCAAAGTCTTATGGATGATATTTAAATAACGTTTAATTAGAAAATCACTTTTCACTTCGCTTTATTACAAGAATTATCTATTTAATTAAAAATACATTCGTAAATCTTAACTTATTTTTCTTGTATTTTTATGAAAGAACAAATTTTTCCGGATAATTTCTAAATTTCGTAATCTTATATTCTCGTTCAAATTTTTTCACAACTACATCCCTTTATCTTATTAAATAAGAACAATTTGCTCAGTAAAGGAATTATTAAATATAATTCCTTTACTGAGAAAATCGATCCTTTTATATTTAGCTACTTTTCTGAGCAAGCATTAAAAAAATTGATTTTTTGTTAACTAACAAAAGCATCTTTTTCTTACAATTCTAAAATTTTTATTTTGCTTTAAAAATATATGGTTATATATTTCCAATTTTTTTTAACTAAAAAATTCTATTATTGTTATTTCGTCCTTTTCTGATTTTTTATTTTTTATTTTGGGTGAGAATTTGAAGTTTATTCAATAATATTTGACTCTAATTTAGAGACAATATGCTGTTTCAAAATTGTTAGGACTGTATATATACCTTGAAATATATTTGAAGAATCAATTTATTCTTTCTAATTGTTATTACCCATTTCTAAAAGAAAAAAATTCATTGTGTAATTCTTTATGTTTTGATGTATTTGGAACCTATATAAAGGAGGTTGTAATATTATTGACATTTAATTGCGTTTTTCTGTCTTTCTTTTTACCAGGCAACGTTTCTCGTTTTATTTATTTTTTTTCATTAGTTTCGTATTCTCTTAGATAACTCACTCCTTTTTTTATCTGACAAGTTTTAATTTCTTTTTTTTATTTAAATTATAAATCTATAAAAATATATTTTTGTGTTTATTATTTTAAGTTCAAAATATCGAAAAAATACCTTTTCCACAAATATCTGCATATTGTTCCTATCTCAAAATTGAGGCTACCATGATAAAAAAAATAATCACCATTGGTCGCAGCAATTTTGGACATTCAGTGACAGCTTCTAAAATCGATTTAGCTATCAATTTCAATAAATCCTACATTAAATCTTTACTATGGGAAATTATTTAAAATATGCAATCAAAAAATGAAATCTAATAGAAATAAATTTTTTTTCAACTAAATATTCAATTTAAACATAAATCTATAATAAATCTCGTTTGGTAATGATAAATCTATAGTAAATCTCTCATCATTTTCATCCCAAAACATTACAAAAATATCATCCATCTTTAGTGCAAATCATTCTATTTGCAAACACTGAGTTTTTAAGTGGTCATCTTAATACCAGAAAAAGTATTAAAACTAGCAACGAATTTTCTCAATCATTCACAATTTCTAAAACTGATTTAATTATCATTTCAAATTTATCATGAGTTAAATTATTACAATTGCAAATTAATTAAAATGAAAAAAAAAATTAAATGAAATAGAAATAAAACGTGCAGCTTTAGGCATACTATCTGAGAGACTGGAAGAATAGTTTTAAATTTATCCTGATGGATAGCAAAAAATGAAACTTCGCACATTTTTACTTCTAGACGATTTATGAAGTCAGTTAAAGCATCGAGAAATATCTGCCAGCTGATTTCTGAAAGAGACGCAAAATTAATTCAACAGTCCGAAAGATAGTCCGCGCCTACAGAACTGCTAACTTTAGAGAATGTTACACTTTTTGGAAACAGAATAAAAATCGAAGTAAAACAGTCTGAAAGAATAAAATTTCACGTGAAACAGAGGGAAACGGCAAGGCAGCTTGGAAAGAAACTGGTTTTCAAAAGATTATAATCTTATTTCCGTGTTTCCAAACACTTTACAAAATATAACACTGGATTTTTATCTATGGAAGTATGTTATATCAAAACAATTTTTCAGCAAAATTATTATTTTTATAATTGATTTAACAAAACTTGTGACATGAATCTTGGCATAATTAATAACTGTGTATTAAGAAAAACAGCATTTAAATGATAAGAGTTATAACTGCAGCTGAGAAAGTGCAGCAAATTATGAAACCATGTAAAATAACCAGAGGAAAAAGATACACAAACAGTTGGATATTATAAAAAAATACACTTATGTAATGACCGATATAATCAGGATATAGAGAAAGGTAATTGGCTATTAAACGTAAAAGAAGTAAAAAAAGAGAAGAAATAACATAAATTGTCGTATTTTATAAATAATATGCTTCCCTGGTGATTAATATAGCTAGTAGTTTAGAAAATGATATTAGAAATCAGCCAGAGAAGAGAACTGCACAAATCACGGTTTATAAGAAAAATATTAAGTATTTTTCTTAGATTTTTCTATTTTAAATCTCGAAAAATAACATATTACATATAATATAAAAATAACATAACAAATAACATATATAACAGGTTGAATAATCACCTTTTCTCTTATAGTTTATTTGAAAGGTAAACTGTCAGTTTACCAATGTTTTGATAATAATGGCCATGATGGAAATTTAATGTAAAATAATTTGATTATCATCAGCCACGAATCTTACTAATAAGCAATTATGACCCTTATCTTTCTCTTAAATATATATTTATATATTTTTTTAATTCTTCATTCATTTATCAAGGATTGCAAGTAAATTTTTACAATGCATAACAGATTAAGTTTTGCATTTAAAGTTTGAAAATTTGGAATAATCATCTGCTTGTTTTGTATCATGAACGGAACCAACTAGAAATTTTTATGTCCTGGTGTACAATCAAGAAAATTCTTTATTTCATAATTTTTGTCTGTTAGGACAACCTTTGAAAACCATTTTATATTTTTAAAAAAAGTACATAATTTTCGATTGGGATATTTTAATCTGGTGTATAATCTTAATGCTTCTGTATCATATTTAATAATTTACTTAACATCTGGTTTTTGCTTAAACTGATTTAAGGGCAAAAATATTCAGTAATCGTATTCAAATAATTCTTTTTCTTTCATTTGAGCTATATATATACCAGTTAATATCAAAACAAATGGTCTCGTTTATGCTTCAAATTTTTGAATATTTAATAATCAAAACAATGAAATTTTTAAAAGTCTTAGTGTTAATGTTCAAACAAACAAGGTTCTATTCAGTTTTTAATTCGCATAGATTTTAGACAAATTTAAATATCTAAATGTTTGAGGATGATGATTAATGTGTATTCATTCAGTATTGATGGAATTATTGGACTGCAAAGTCAACATCTTCCCACCTCATCGTCTTCGGAAAGTAATTAGCAGATTTTCGCCACTTCATTTTGACCGCCCATTAATTGAACATCGACCAAAGAGAGTTAATTTCAACAACTCTCGGGTGTGAAAAACTCAGAAGACATTAATCTGCCTTCATCGGGCCAAAAAGGTAACGGTAATTAAGGAAGGGAATTCTTCAGAAGAAAGTGGCCCATGTCACTTGCATCTTCACTAGTTTAGATTAATGTTGACGGATTTTTATGTTAAGAGATGTAATGTTCCTTAATGTGTTTTCTGGACACACGTATAAAAAGTAAATCCAATAAAAGTACTTATTTTTTTATATGTTCCTCTATGTTTTAAAACGTTTTATTGGGTTTATTCCCTACTGTTTGGTATTAAATTTATAATCCAACACAAGAATACTTAAAATAAGCAAAGAAAAAAATGAATCTTATTCTCAATTTGTTATAAATTTATCACTAGATGGCATCACGCAGACAAATTAAAAATGTGGAAAAAACTAATCGATAACAGATGATTGAAAGAAACAAATAAACAAAAGAGTATTTTCACATCAGGAGGTCAAGCTTCAAATTTTTAGCTGTTAGCCTACTATAGACTAATAGGTTTCAGCCTACTTTATATATATTGTTTAAATTATTTAGCTGACTTTATCTCTTGAAAAGCTGATGAAAGCAGATTATGCTTTTATTTATAAATGAAATAAACTAAATTTAGACGAATCAAAATCATAGATCAGAAATACTATGTAGGATGTTAAAATAAAAATGTCTTATTCTAAAACACAAAGAATGACTATAAATTCGTTATCAGTTAATAGATATGAAGCTGAAGTATTGAAGTATCATAGCGTTGATGGAGATAGTCATATTCAATGTTTTATTAAATTATTGAAAACTTGAGTTATTAAATTTTTGAAATAATATAAAAATAAAAACATTTTTATACCAACGACTGAACTTTATATTTGAATTCATTGATGCCTAATTATAAACCTGTAAAAAAATTAACTTGAATGTGTAGAGCATTTAGAATAAGTAAAGTGCGATAATGATGTGCATGAAGATTCTCCATTTTACACAGCTAACTAATTCATGTAGTTTTAACGATAACGATATACTTAAAGTTGAAAAATTAATTCAAATTATGAGAATGATTATATTTCGTATCATTTTAGGAATTAAATAGGAACTTGAGAGAAATTATGAGCTTTAAAATTTCAAACAGTCCTCTGTAATACTCCTATTTAGTAAAATAAATTTAGCAAACAAATATTTTAAACAAAAAAGTCCTCACCTATGATAATAAATTACTTAATGATTAAACTCTGAGATAATATATACTAACATCACAGCATTAGATGATTTAAAATCATTTCAATAGCTACTTCCATGATTATACACCAACCAATGGATATTGCTTGTCTGAGGACAAATGGGTTTCGAATAAAAAAATTAAAAATATTACCAATTGACTTCGAATAAAAACATGTTAAGTTTATTAATTGACTTTGAATAATAAATTAAAAGCTTCATAATTTGCTCAGTTACATGCATTTAGATATATGGTTGTCTCTGAAGGTTGGGAAATCAAATTTCACCCTCGATTGGAATGAACTTCCAGTATAAATCTGAATACAAACAATAAAGTATCCAAGAAATAAGGAAAAAGCGTTAAACAGTTTTTAATTTCAAGCTAATTTTTATATAACAATAACTTAATGGCAAAATTTATGCATATAAATTTTTTATTCATTAATATTATTTGTAAAAGCCACTGATGTTACTATAAACGTACACAGGCATTCAGAAAAATTTGTTTTTTGACATACATGACATTAGCTGAACCTTCCTTAGAAAGTGACCTGCATACTGCGAGACCTATTTTGACCTTCCCTCAGGAAACTGAGACAGAACGTTGCGAAAATTGCAAACGATGGAACAAGGAATTCTCAAAAATAGGCATGATACTGTGTTCAAGTTTTGATAGTAAAAAAAGATACTCTATAATTTCAGAAACTGTACATAAAAATGAATAATAATTAAATGTACTATCTTATATCTCATAATAATAAAACTACAATTAAATTTCATTAAAAGTTTTATTTTGCCCCTGTACAAGAGCACAACGATATCTTTACATTATCTTTTTTAAAACAGCAAAGTAATATAGATTGTGTTAAAATAAAAAATAAAAAAAAACTTCCAATCGGATAAATGCAAAAAAAATATATATATTCTAATCATATATGCAAAAAAATTCCACAAAAGTTAAATACGTTAAAAATAATTAACTGTTAAAATCATTATCTTGTACCGATCGTCTCTATTTTCTTAATGCTATTTAAGTATCATATATTTATAAATATTCAATATTTCATTTTCCAAATTAAAAATTAAAATTCTTTATAAATAAATCTATACATATTTCTAATTTCATGCAGTAATTGTAGAAAAGTTAATAATATAAATCCTCTGTTAAACCAATTTAATAAAAAAGGAAACAAAGAAAAAATTAAAAATAGGTTTATAAGATTTCAAAAAAGATAATGAAATATAATTGTTTGAAATGCCATCAAAATTATTCTGAAATGAGCTGAAAGTCTTAAATTTAAATTAATTATTTATAATCTCTTTATATAATGCTTCTTCTGACTTTGGATGATATCCTTTAAAAAAAAGGAAATGCATTAAAAGCAATTTTTCAAAAGGGAGATTATGTCTGACTAAATTAAGTATTGAAGATAAATAATTTATTTTTATGGTTTCATTTTCGAAAAATATTTATTTCAAGCTGAAGTTTCTTTTTTTATATTTATATGAATTTTTACAAAACCACATCGGATGAAAATTTTCTCGTTTTATTTTATTTTTTACCAAAACATATCAAAGATCATAAACAGAGTTTTAGTAAAAATGATCTTAATTTTCTTATTAACACTTACCTGTTTGCATTTCTATTATTTTTAAAGAATTATAGTATCACTATTCGCATTTTTATATATTTTCATATTAAAATTGAATAAAATGCTAACAAAAATAGCTGATAGGATTAAAATAAGTTTTTTTAATAATTTAAATTACATTTCTGTTTCTTAAAATAAACATAACTGTTAGCTATCTGAAGTTTTGCATAAATAACTTAAGAAATATAGTTTTTCTGAAATATCATTATATACACAATAAAATGCTGAAATAAAACCTAATATTTATAACTAAAGAGAAAACCATTAGCGAGCAAATATTTGAATAAGGGGAAATTCATTTTAAAACTAAACAATTTTGAAATTTATTTATTAAATTCTTGATATTTAAAAAATATTGAGTTACTTATAAAATATAATTACTAGAACCTCATATGGTGAAAACTATATTTAATATTATAATATGTTTCCATTAAATATTCTCAATTAAATCAACTTAATCATGTCACTTAATGCTATCACTTAATTTTATAGTCATCATTTTAAGAGCCATAATCTTTCATCTTTTATTGAATTTTTAATTTTTCAAACAACGATGAAATAGTTCTGAATTTTTCTCTTTATTACACTCTATACTTTTATAAATAACTTATTTCTGCTAGTAAAGACATATTTTATGTTGAAACAAAGCTGTCAGTTTAAAATGATACAAAACAGGAATGATCCAAATTTTGATTTTTATTATATGTCAGCAAATTTCATTTAAGACTTGATGCAAATGTGACGAACTAATTTTATTTTACTTGGAAAATATATAAATATTTTATAATAATTGTATATTTTCTTTAAAGCATCTTTATATTGTTGACGTTATTATATCCGTGCAGCGAAGCTTCTTTCTTCTAGTCAAACAAGTTTTAAAATTTATAGTTTACTTATAATAACGCCCCATTTGAAAGTAACACTATTTTGAAAAGGACTTAAACATTTTGAACACCTGTCAGATGACAAGGACAATGTCTGGTCTGAGGACCATCAGTTTTCCGCGTTGTGCCTGGTGCATGACAGACCTTCATATTCGGCAGATATACTGTGGAGTTAGTTTCAAATTTCAAGCCTTCTGCTCGTGTCTTGCCACTAAATCACCGCAACCCACCTTAGGTTGAATTTTAGTTGTTTAGCATTTTCTTACTAAATGTAAGTAAAATTTTAAAAAATTCAATTTCAAATTCAAGGTATTAATTTCTTTTCTATGCCAAATAAGAAAGTTCAAATCCATAGAAGCAAATAAAAATTTTAGTTTTTTTAAGAATAAAACTTTTATCGAGAAGAGTTTCATAACTTTAATTAACAATTCATTTTATCTAGTAATCCTGCATAATTGCTCCATTTTCCAACTACATCCAAGAAAGGAGCATGGTATTTCTTTTTAATGCATCTGCTCTAGACAAAATCTTTAAACAGAATCTCACAGCCTTAACATGCGTCACGTTTCCCCGAAATACGACTTCTTCACCTGGTTAATTAACGAAGTTAATCCCAGTTGGCTTAGAAGGGCCACGCGTGGTGGGACTTAGCTTATTTAGTTGCCTTAACATCAACAGAGCTCCGGATTAAAGCTCAAGAAGTTAGAGTAGGGCAAGAACGGCAGATGGGTGCAATGTTTGCTCGATTATATTTTTGCATATTTAATTACTTAGGATGCAAAAGCGAAACAGAAATTTCACCAGATTTTCATTCCTTTGCTCGTTAGCAAGGGTAAGTTATGTTGAGCAGCTTTGATGAACGCAGTCTAAATTTAGTGAGTAACTCGTTAGCTAATTTTTCGCCTTTGGCATAATTAGCCCCAGTAATCCTCTAGAATATTTTGATTTGGTTTATGAGAGTAATTTAGTAGATATTTTTTAGTCAAGAGTTTAATTTATCAGAAATTACACTGTTAATTTGTCTTGGTATTAAATATGTAGAGTGGCTGCTAGTGAAAAATCTACAATTACATTTTTTTATCAAAATATTATTGGAAATTTAAATTTAATTGATAATATTGCTGAAAGAAAGTTCATATTAATTTAACTGGAGAGCTTGCCTTAGCTATTGTTTTTACTTTCTTGTAAACAAAGTAATACAAAGTTATTGTTTTTATAAACCAAGTAATACAAAGGTAAAGTATTATAACGTCGAAAATTTCGAAATAGAAATTTTGATGAATTTTTATGTTTTGGATCTCCCTGTGGCCGAACTTCACAGATTTGTTTTTTTGCTTATCTATCTATTTAGGAGCACGATAAATGAAGATCACCTTGAGCTAGAGAGATGAAATTCGGCATGAGGTCTACTTGTAGAATTCTATCAAATATCTAATTGAACGAGATCCATTCTCAGCAAGTTTGTTTGTGCAATACAATTGAATAAGTTAATACAAAATGAAAAAAAAGCATGATACATAAAATGTGATGCACAATCTTGCTACCTATAGTGGGAATACGTATAAATCTGAGATAAAAATTCGTAAAATATGTTAAATCTGTGATAAAAATTCGTAAAATATGTTAACCGTCTGTGAGTCAGCATCTCCGCCCTCACGTAAACGTGGCAATTCAAAAGCTCAATGAATCAGATAAATGAAATTTAGTATGTTATATTGTTATTATAGTTGTGATTTTCAATCGGTCGATTAAAAGTGTAAAATACATATTTGCTATTTTTTTCTTCAAACTATGAAATAGAAATGTTACAGCAGCACACATTTCTTGCGAAATGTTGTGTGATATTGCACTTTTATTAAAATAATATCAACTATTATTCAACTAAAATCAAGTTGAATAATATTATTGAATATTAAATAATAAAATAGAACAGAGTATATCACAATATTGTGCAATATTCAGTAACAGGCCATGATAATGTTTTTATTTTATCTTTTGCACTAATTAGAAAATGAGAAACTGAAAAATAGTATCATTCAGCGCCTCTTCATATTTTTGATTTATTTTTGAGGAGGAAGGGGAAACCTCTATTATTAAAATAGAATAATTTTATGAGACCCTTCCTCTAACTGCTACTTCGTCATGCTTGAAATGATCGCGTTGACATCATGTATAAGATAAGACACTATGTAAAATAGGATTTTTCATAGGCTGCTACATCTTTTCTTTTGAAAATTTAATTACCAATAATGCATTAAATATTTTTTAATTTTTAATACATATTAACATAAAAATATTTAATAAACTAAAATTTAAACAAAAGGCAGATTCTTTTTTTTTGTTTTGGCAAAGAATTATTTATTGAATGTTATCTTTTGCATAAGTGATTCTCTGTATCACCATAAAAAGTAAATTTCTTGTCTTTCTATTTTAATTTTTTTTAGGTCAGAGAAAAACTTTATCTTTCTTTACTAAGCAAAATCGATATATTATTTTAACTGCGTTAAAATTTTAATACAATAATAATTAATTACTCAAAAAACTATAATTAATTTTTGCTATAAAAATATGTAAATTTATAATAAAAATTTAAATCAAAAGTTTTCAATTAATTAAATATTTTTGATTTAAAGCAAAGGAAATGTTTTCAGGAGAATATTTTTAAATCGAAAAAATCATCACAAAACCAAGTTAGCAGCTGAAGTATTGAGTACTTATTTTTAAACTCAAGTACCTGAATTTATTTTTTATCTTTTAAAATTGAATGCAAATTTCTTTTGCGGTGTGATAATGAAAAATTCAGAATTGAAACACCGCTATATAAACTTTTGATACAAGATGTCTAAGCGTGGAATCAAACTTTTTTAAATATCATTTTTTGAAGAATAATATAAAAATGAGTTTTTCTAGAAGAACCGTTTATTTTTGTAGTAACTTAAGTTTATTTTAGAAAACATTACAATAGATGGCAAAATATTGTATCAAATACGTAAATCTAAGACATATGATAAAATATCTCTAAGATTTACTCCATATAAAGATAGATTTTTTTTTAGAAAAGTGTACTTTTCAATACTAAATAGTATTTCATCTGAAAAGGGATTTTATTTTCCAGATTTGAAACGAGCATCATTAAACTAAATAAGTTTTAATAGTTTATAACATCAAGTTAAAAAAGTGATTATACAAAGAGATCACTTATATCCATTTTCTGCTCTGCATTAAGATTTCAAAATATAACAATTACAATAAACATTTTTACGATAGTTAAAATAATATTTTTTTAATGATGTTGGGACTATGAATGCAAATTTCATAATTTCAAATTTTAATGATAATTTCATCATGCATTTGCATCAAAGAATAAATGTATTTAAACATCCCTCTCCGAAAAATTCCATTTTATTTTTATTTTTTATCATTTACATTGAAGAGATTTCCAATGACTTAAAAAGAGAAAGTAAGTCATTTGAGAAGACCCATAAAAGCGAGTTTAATCACAAGGTTATTTTCATTTTTCGTAGCAAAAATGAAGTACGTTCACCATTTGAAATTTCATTGCAAATGAGTGATATTTTTCTTTTAAAAAGGAATATAAAAATATGCTTCTGTCCCATAATATTTTACATTTATTTTAAGTATCTCGATAAACCACAGATTTATTAATTCCTTTAGTTTTAAGATGTAAGGGAATCTAATTCCACATTTCTTATATATTTGAAATAAAAGCATTTATGCCTTTTAAAGATAAGGCAATCCTTTTATTCCGTTTAAATATATGCTTAAAATAATATTTAAATCTGATTAATTGATTTCTTAAGTAATAGAATTAACTCATTTTGATTATTTTTTGGTTGGTAAATTTCGACAAATCTAAAAACAATATAAGGATTTCTGTTGGCAGGTAGACTTAAAATCCTGTAGAAAAGCACTAATACTTATGTGCCACTGACTAGGATTGAAAAAGTAAAAATACCCTAAAACTTTTGCTACATATTAGTCCACAGCTATGTATAAGCACAATGTACTTTTAGGAATCATCATTCAATATGGGACAATATTGAAGATAGAGACATAATTATGGCGCTAGGTTGAAAATATGCCAGAGTAATTTTGAGAAAAACGTTGGAGGTCTTCATAGGATATCACAAGACATTTCCAACTTTTTAGTTGAGGATGTACTGAAAAGGCACTTCAAGGTTGTGCAAAAAAACTAGGGTGTATTTAAAAACCTGATGGTGATTATTTCGATTGCCCATACTTATTGTGAAAGCAGAGAGTCATGCAGCTTCTAAAGACAGAGGTTTATGGTTGATTAACAGAATGATAATCGAAATAAAAGGGAAAAAATACCTTTTTATTTAAATCAACGAAAAGTTCCTCACATAAAATGAATACCCAAATTATCGTTATATTCCTTTAAGGAGAAAAGCAATTGCTACCATTAGCCATGAATATATTGCTAAGGAAACTATTCTAGCAGTTGCATAGTAGTACCTTATAAGGAAATTATATAGTACTACGAGGGGCGTTAAATTAAAGTATTATGCTTTCAAATGGCAGTGCTTATGCTTAAAAAAAGCAGTACCGTCTTCATATTTGGAAAGTGTACATATTAGATAATTGAAAATTGGTTGGTGCTGAGAATTAGTTCAAAATAAGATCAGTAGGCAGAAAGGGTGCATTGAGATTAATTTAAGATATGAAAAATGTAACCTGACATTACTAATATATAAGAAAAATAGATAATTTATTTTTACATATTTTTCACGCAAACTCTCTATTTAAAAAAATGTCGATGACAGCCCAAACGAACGTCATAACACATAAGGGTTTCAGAGATGGTTTTCGATTTCTCCACCTTTCATCAGAGTCAACTTCTGAAATCAAATCACAGCAGGATCCGGAGCAGCGATAATTATCGGGACCAATGTTATTTAATGTAAAATTATCTAGATATCTTGCTTTCTAGATATCATGCTTTTTATCTGAAAACTTTTTAAAAAACCTCACATTCAGAAGACACGCGGATTTAAGAAAGTATATCGTAAAGACCTGTTTTCTAGAAATGATCCAGTGGCAATGTTATTCTCTGAAAGCAACTGACATATGCTGCAATTGTTGAATCTCATGTGTATTGTGAGACAGTACACTATCGTGCTGGAATGCTGTTGAAGCGAGGTATCCGAGGAAAATGTTCTGGAATGACTTGGACATCTTGCAACATGTCATGATAACGTATTGCAGTTACGAATCGAATATTGTATTATCAGGTAATTTCCACAAAGAGAAAGGGTCCAATCAAAAATATAGCAATGAAGTTGATGCATACAGTGAAGCGCGGAAAATGCTGGAGTATTTATTGGATTATGGTGAGGATTCTGAATGGACCATATAGGCAGTTTTGTGTGTTCACTGCTCCGCACATGCAAAAATGAGCCTCCATAGGATGAGTCCATATGATGTTCCACAGCCACTTCAACCTCATCCATCCATGCGAAGTATGTCAAAGTGAACATTTTTTGTAAATCATTTATGATAGAGTTTAACACATATAAGGGACTGAAATTATATGGATAGATTTTCTGTTATCTGCATACCCCTCCGTAGTATGGAGCATATCTTTTTGCTTTGATTTAGAGAACGCTAGATGTTACTACTAATTGACCTCTTTTTGAAAGCGGCTGAGACATCATGCATCACTTGCGGTTTCCTCTCTTTTATCACTTTCTGCCTATTTGAATTCAAAACTGCCAATTTCCACGAAACATTTGATCATTCGTTGCTTAGAAAATAGTATTACTGGATCCAACGCAAAAATTCTGTCCTCGGTACAGGCAAGGCACTTTGGTATGTTTGCACCGAATTAATTGAAAAGATTTAGCAACAAATCCCACTCCTAGAAAGGGAGAAAAATGTGACTGCTTAAAAAATATTTAGAACATATTCGTCCTCCTTTTTATCTGTTACTACGATGTTTTAGTCCGTTTCTAATGTAAAATATGTTTTCCGGTATTATGAACATAATATTCAAATTCTCTCCTAGTTAACACAGTTATGTGAAAAGAAATCTAATAACAAAGTTAACTGCTGATAAATCGTATTATTTTGTTTATCAGCTATGTAACGTTACATTTTCTTAACCTAAATAGATCGCAGATTCCCATTTTCACCTAGAGGTCTTCTTTCGAACTAATGTCTTTTTTGAACCAATCAAATTATTTGGCCTGATATGTTTACTCTCCATATATAAAAGTATTACATCGTCTGATTTTCTTACCAGAGAGTGCCAAAAATATTTTAATCTATATATTTTTGTCGAAATACTCAGAAGAACTTATGCACCATACTCTTCTTTAAAATTAAGACATCATGTAACTTTTCTTAGCAAAACTTCATGCCTTAATGAATAAGAATGGTTTAGACTTAATTTTAAACTCCATAACCTTTCAGAGTTGAATTATAGCAAGAAGGTTAACAGCATTTTCATAACTGGAATTATTTTTAAGTCCATTCGCTAAGATATAATGTGCAAATATTGAGTTGATAAATTAATATTGCACTTGTAGAATTTAATTTCAATAATCGCAGAACATTTAAGGCCGAAACCAGCCCTTTGAATCTAAAGAAGATTATAATTTACAATCTTAGATCTGATAAAGATATAGTGAATATATATATGGATCAATATTAGAATATTGGCATTAACAGTATTTATGAAAAACCTGAAAGGTTTGTAATTAATATCAAAAATTAATTTATGTAAATAAAATGTTATTTGACGCATAATCATTGATATATTGTCGTTCAAAATAAGGATGGAAATATTGTGTTCTAAAAAACTGCTTGCCGTTGAATGGTGAATATTAGATGTTTTCTCTTAAAGTTAGAAGTTTAAATTTAGCTCATTCAGTTTATCATTTGAAATTACAGACAATCAATGTGACTGATGTTTTTATATATGTTTTTAAATATTCTTGGAAGTAAAATGCTTGATAGATATAGGTTGGCAATAAGTTATAATTAAGCTCTCGGAAGCAAATTTCCACCATCATTCATTTTTATTATTCTTGATTTTGTTTTAATAATGATTCAATCATTTAGCATAATGATTTGTAAATATTTTACATAAAGAATGCAGCTCAAATTTATTTTTGAGTTTTAAATAAAATTGTTTTTTATTATAATAACAATATAATGAAATCTAATTTGACCCGTGTCAATCAAATAGTGAATTAACGTGAAAAGAAATAAGTAAATAAACCAAGCGTTGCATGTCTTTGCCAAAAAAGAATACACAATACAGCAAATTACTTAAAACGTAGCAATAAAATGGCTAAATTGCTCCGTGTAATGACAATTCTGATAAGCCAGGTATTTAAGCGAACGGAAGTAAGATCCATTTTGCTCTTGGCTAAAATCTGAAACCATGGAAGATTTGATAGAATGGGAACTCAAATATAAACTATAGAGCCAACTCTAACGACATGAAAGTTGTAAGCTCGGAAATTGGATAGATTAGTGCTACCACGCGCTAAGAGCACTAGTCACGTTTCTGTGTGATATGCCCTTTTTGGACGTTGTGTTTTTTCCTCCTTTACCAATCAAATACTATACCGTTCTTATGATGTATTAGTTTTTGCTTTTTTTGTTTCATCTTATTTCCTGCGTGTAGATATAACATAGAAAGAATTGCATTAAATAAATAAATAAAAGTTCCTTTTTTCGAGACATGAAGACATATATGTTGGTAAAATGGGGACAATTTGCGGATTGCAATATCGGAGCCTTCTGCAAATTGAGAAATGATATAATATTTCATGAATAGCACAATTATTGGCAATAGGCAGTTCATGTAGTTTTCTTATAAAATATTTGGACAGCTTTATTTATTGTGAAATATTTGAGCAACTGCTACTAAATGCTTTTCCTATATATGAGATAGTTACACAATAAGGCTTTAAATCCAGAAATAGGGATATGAGGTATTGCTGATTTCAGGAAACACCATTAAGAATTAAAATGCTACATTTTCCCAAAATTCCATCTAAATTCATAGCTCTTATAATCTAATGAATATTAGTTATATTTCTGATGCTATGACATTTTCAGCCTTAAATAAAAAGAAATATATTTTCTTCCTAATATCATAAATTTGCTGATATATTGTACAGTCTTTTTGCACAAACACTTAGTTCAGGAAAACCAAATAAAATAAAAATGAAATACCTTAAATATGACTAAAAATGACAGAAAAATAATTTAGACTAAAAACAATGTTAATGAAATTAATTTTATACGGCATAAATGACTTCAACATAAATGTCTGTAGCTGTTCATTTCAAAGAAAATAAATGTTCTTTTAAAGTTTGTTTCAAATTATAATAATAAATAATTATAATAATTTAATTTTCTACTGGCGTATAATATTGTTCATCAAACGGATTTATTTATGCAAGGATTTTTTTTTTAAATTAACTGATAATTACTTTCATGAACTATGTCTCATTAAAAAAAACTGTCTTTGAATTATATATATAGATTCATATGAATACAGATGTTTTCTATCTTTTCTATTATTTTATTTTAAACTACTTATTGTCTTCAAAGAATCAAGTAGTATTTTTGAAATCCTTTATTTTTAAACTAAATAAAAATGTATTAGTTGTTGGGAAATTAAATATTGAAATTTCAATGTCGTATATTTTTATAGGAGATTTTGATGATATACCATATTTGATGATTAAATCATCTACCGCATTTGGAATAATTTAGCTATTTTTCTAGCAAATACATTTAGACAAATAGTTATGTCTCTAAAGCTTTAATAGTGGGTAGAAAATTAATTTGTCGTCACTTTTTGATTCAGAATCTCAGCGATTATCCACCAGCATTCTAACAGTAACTTTATCATATCCATATCTTAGCTGTAACTGTTATTTGTATATATGCATATATAAAAGCCAATATTGTCAATAACCTTCATTACCTAATAATAATGAAGACATTACATAATGTAAAATATCTTACGCTTTTTGAATTCTTTTTATTATGACTTCAGACTAAAATTAAAAATTCTAATAAAAAACTACTGGATAATAATTGCTAAGTAAGCATCAATGTAATGACAAATAATACATTATATAAATTTAAAGTAAGTAATTATTTGCAGATATTTAAAAAACTTTCGAGTGATTATAAAATTCTTATTATATTGATCTGAAATTATTAAATAAATTATGTTTCAGCAATAATTACATATAAGATTAGTTTTTAAATCTGCTTTAATAATTGGAAAATATGCTATTGTGTAGTAGGCATAATTCGATATATTATAATAAGTGAGCCACGAATTTTTACTGAGATCTCTGAAAATGGTCTTTTCCGAGGAAATGTCATTTAATGTCAGCTAAACACTTGTCTATGAGATAAAAAAAAATAAAAAGAGCAAAATGTATTTAAAAATACTTGCCTTAAAACTATTAAGAAACCGAAATGGATTTACGATGCATCATTTCCAAAAGTTCCAACTTTATGTCGTTAAGTTAAAGAGAAATTATTAAACCAATAAATATTTTTTGTTTAGGGCATTAAGAGTATTTGTCGATATTGAAAGTTAAAAGCTTTTTAAAAGAAAAGAAGCGACATATTTAAATGTTATGGAAAAAAATGTGATCATTTTGTTTTCAATCTTTGCAACTATTTTATTCTTAAAATGTTTCTAAAATTTATTTCTAGATATCAGAAACTTTGAACAAAATATTTTTAAAACATTGATTTCCCCATTTGTTTATCACTTTAAGCAAGGCACATTCCTTTAATTAAAAAAATACAGTTTTCATTATTAATTTCTATTGATTCTTTTTTTTAAATTTTTTGATACGCAATATGAAAAAATATGGAGTTGTTAATAAATGTATTCTTTATTTAAATAATATTCTGTTATTTTCGATTTTAAAATATATTTATATAAGGTATAAATTTTTAAGAAGGTTGTCAAAATTATATATTATATATATATATATATATAATTATATATTAGATTAACCATATGTATGAAATATAACGATGTGGATACCTATAACATATATGCTATTTCTTCATTTTTATTTAGTATGTTTTGTAAAGGATTCATTTATATAGATGTATAATCTGTCATTAAATTTGAAGTAACTGCAGTAACGAATAGCAGATACATAAGGTGAGATACCAAAACTTCTGTAAAGTATAAAATTGTATTTTACTGAATATAGGTAGTTAATGGACATTGTGTTATTATTTTCCATAGAAGTAACGATTTTCATTTGTACGTTTGTATAACTAATTGAAAAATTTTGGTTTTATTATCTACAGATTTTTCCGTTAATGATCTTTGAAACATAAATCCTATAATTAAATGATAACAGATTTTTTTTTTTTAAATTTTAGACTTTTATTTTTAGACTTATGTTTTAGCAGCAATAATTGATTTCAAAACAAAAACAAAAACTGCAGTAATAGGAAAATATCTTATTCATTCAATAACTTGCTTTCAATTTTGGTTCAAAATTAATATCAAAGTCATTATTATAACACAATACAAAATGCAACCCAAAAATTAAGCCTTAATTATGCATGAAAGGGAAATTGTAAACATAATAGCTGGAATCCACAAAGCAATCTTCATTCGATAGTACCAATGTTATAAATTAAAAATTGTATTGCAAAGTGCCTAATCATGGAATATCGGGAATAATCTCCCATCGTTGTCTCATATAGTTAAAACGTTTTTGCATCGGAATATTATATGGAAAACTGAATAAGCATTTTCCTTAAATAAATGGGCACACAATTTCACAAAAATAATGAATTTTGACCATAAGATTACAAATCCAAAATTATTTATTTTATTCATAAAATTTTAATCGCTTCCACAGACAATCAAACATACAAACCAACAAACAGCACACTCCCTGATGGCATTGGTCTACATTTGATACACATTTACAATTCTAATGAAAGTTCCGGATATCAAATTTTGCTAATGCATCTCTTAGATATTCAATTATTGTGTTCACATGCTTACAATCAGACAAAGTTTTTTTCTACCGATTTTCCCTAAATTTTCAGACATCCACAATTTGATGTTAAGGCTACGTATCAAATTTCAGAGCTCTAGATAACAGCACTTTCGAACTATATTCTTAATAGACAGTCATAACTCCAAAAATGTGTTTTAAGAACTCAGGAAGGTATGAAACGAGGGGATTCATAAAACTTGAAAGATAAATTAATCCAATACTTTTTCTTTATACATACGTGAAAGAAAAAAAATAGAAAGAAAAGATATCAGTAAATTAACGAAATATTTACTTAAATCAATCGAAATATTCCTAGCGTCATTTTTGTTAATATTAATAGTTGCTTTACACCATATCATTAACTCTATCAATACTGAGAGACCCCAAATTCCCCTTTGACGGTGTCCGAAATTGAACTGGCTGCAAAATTTTCTCTTCCTTTCACTAATAGTGGTTGATTCAATACATGTGATAACTTCTTTGCTTATTATTGATGCTTGCCATGATGTGTATAAGGGATGGAGTGATTTTTTTTTAAAAAAACTGTTATTGTTCCGTCAAATGGGTATTATATTTATTTATTTATTTATTTCATTACTTTTTAATCTTTGGAAAAGAAACTAGGGTATTCAAACTGTTCTAAGATACTTAGGCTAGAGTGATCTTAAGAATGAGAGAAATAAGTATCTAAGAAACATCGCTTTGTAAATAACTATAGGCAAAGAAACGCGTAATGCGGAATAATATTAATATTGATAAATATAGTAGGCATAATTTACTGAAAAAAATTGAAAAAACACAAGCTTTGTTTTCCTTTAAATTATAGCATAGTTAACTAGTAATCGGAAGCTCAAAAATGTCTAATAATGAAAAATAAATTTAATATTTTATATTTTTTTGTTAATAATGCTCTATAGGAAAACAAAATGATTTCATTATTATCGAAGAATAATTTAATTTTATGATATTCTAATTCATGTAAAATATAATAAATAAATTTATATAAAATATTACAATTTTTTCTTTATTTTTTAAAACAAATTTTTCTTGGCAAGCCCATAAGAAGTTTCAGTGTTTATCAGTTATTGTGCTTTCAGAATTTCTTATTTTATTGACAATCACTGAAAAAAAAAATTGAAGAATTCATTTTTTATTCATCAGTTATTGGATTTTTTTTAAATTTAATTTTGTTAGAGATATAGAAACGCTTAAAACCTGATATTAGGACTTATTTTTCGTCTTGTCCGAGAATAAAGTGAACTTTAAAAACCTGTCATGGTCATGGATGGTTGCCACAAAGGAGAAAAAAATTGTTCTTAGAAAGAAAAATTCTTGAATCTTTCAATTTTATTTTCTACACTCAGTATTATTTTGTGCTTTAGAACATATGTGTTGGATATTGATTTTTTTTTAAAATTTCAACACAAGTAGTATTTATTTCTAGCTTTACTAGAAAAATTTAAACAATCGATACTGCAAGATGCAATATTATTTTTTATAAAAGAAATGAGTTCTGTGAATTGGAAATAAAATGTAGTGATATTCTTAAATTTTATACTTGTCTCGAATTTAAAATTTTGTCAATCACACTTGAAATGCAAATCGAAATTTAGCATTTGGAATATATAAGCATTTTCTACTGTTTATATGGCATAGACCATTATATACTGCAAGACATACCCGTAAAGGGATTGGAAACGTTAGAAATAATTACTTTCGCAAAAATTAGACATATTAATTTAGAATTAAGAAATAAAAATATTTCCAATTAAATACATCCCTTAAATTTGTTCATACAATGTAAATAATATACCAAATTATAAAATACAAGAAGTTTTTTTTTATAAAGTATTGATGTTATACGACTAATTATACATAACATTCCGTATATAACATTTATATAATTAATGAAAATAAAAGTTGCGTGTGTTGGCGATATAAAAATAGACCTTTTGACTATCACATTTGACACATATAAACCTTTGGGTGAGAATGGGCATTTTTGAGCCATTTTTTGGAAATTTTAATTATAATTTATTTAACTAAAAATTAAACTGAATTTTGGCGTTTTCCCACTCACTTCATAAAATATAATCGTTCAAAAATTAATGTTACACCTTTCAAAAATTAAAAAAAAATATCAGTAATACCAATTTAACATGCATGTAAATTTTTGCAGAATTTTGGCAATAAAAAATTAATTTTACATAATTTCTCACATTAGATTCCATTTTTCAAGTTCAAACCACTTTCACTGTATCTTCAACTGTCTAATTGTTTGAATTTTTTTATTATTATTATTGGAAGATAAAGAACTAATTTTTGTTTAATACCTTTGTAAATCACGGGGCGTATAAAAATTGAAGTAACAATAACGCAAATTTAGAAGTTATATGAATAGGACATCTATGTTTTTAGGGATAGAGACGTAATGTCGTGAAACTGATATCAATTTAAAAGGTTCATATACACAGTAATCAGAGTATATTTAAGAAAAAAATAAAATAAAAGTAGTTTAAAATAAGAATTACAATTAAAATAATGGCTTTAATATCTGATAATTTTGCAGAGTCATAGACATGAAGTTATATCGTGTAATTAAAAGAAAATTAAATTTAAACAGTAATAGGCATTCTTCTTTCGATTTAAGTTTTTCGGTCAACCAATGGTTTAATACAATTGTTCAAAAAATTAAGCTACCAGTTGTTGTTTTGAGCATTCATTTGTATTATTTGCGGTCTTTCCCACTGTCCTTAGTATTTGTTTCTATTATTTTTTTAATTTAAACTTTTATTTTTATTTAATTTGTTAAGTTATGATATACATCTTAAAGCATTGGTGATTAGAGGAAAAACTCAGTTTAGATTGAATGAAGAAACTGAAAAAAATATAATAAATGCAATTCCTGTATGCCCCGATTACAGTGAAATTTTTGGAGTTGAAATGAGTGATAAAAATTAATATTAATCTTTCCCAGTTTCTTAACTTATCCAGAGAAGATGGAGATTTTAACATAAAAATCGAAATTTATTTATTTTTAAATAATAAATTCGTAAGTTCATCTTGTTTTTTCTTAACTATTTTTTAAATTTATCACTTGAATAGAAATTATGGTTCGTAGATTTAGTTTATTCTTAGATATCTAATTTATGATTAAGAATAAATTGTTGCCATATTTCGATTTCGTCTTGTTTAACTTATCTTCTAATTAACGAGGCAAATATTTTAATTAATTATTCAATAATGAAATAATTTTAATTTCTTACAGAATAAGAACATATAATAATTCCTAGGAAAGAACATAAAAGCTTCTAGTAAGTGTGATCGTTAAATGTTATAAAAGATTATAATAATTTGTATTTGACTAACATGGAATTATCCATTTTATTAGATCATATTTTGAGAACGCAAGAGTTTGATAAATTTAAGAACTGTCATATTCCAAGAGAAAAATGGATACAACAATTGTATTTAATTTAAACTTAGTAGATATTTTATGAAAATAGGCCTTGATCTATTAATTAAATAAAAATTAAACCAATTTCGAAATAAATTGCAGTTGAAGCTTAGGAATACTAAATAATATTGCCACATTGAAAATAGGCAGTCGACTCTCCATGCCGAATGGTCATGGCACTGATCTCATAGTCAAGAGATTGTGTGTTCTAATCCCGCTAGAGACAATGCGATTCACAGTTTGTGTAAATATTTAATTCCTTGATTTTATGTTTCTCTTTATTTCATGTTCCAGAAGATTCTGGACATTTCTTTAGTTTACCAGACAAGTGTTATGGACTTTTTTTCTTACTGTCTCCAGAAAAGCATTCTGGAACTTTCCCTGCTAATATAAAAGCAGAAGATTTGTCAGTCACTGTGTTCTCAGTTCAAAGTTGAGTTAATAAATTGGTTTAGCTCTACTTCT
>JAPMOR010046204.1:115888-142885 GCA_026543865.1 Argiope aurantia | reverse complement strand
AATGATACAACTGATAGACATTTTATAGGATAAATATATGATCCTGAATATTTAATTTTATGCAAAATAAGCTATTGAATTCTTTTGTATTTAAAATTTTAAGAACATTCAGTTTATTTCTACCAAAATTAAACGAATATCCTTTTTGGTTCTTTTATATACAATAGTAAAATTCAGTGAATTATATTAAAATGCAAATCGATGCATATAAAATAAATTATCTGGTTAAATATTAATATTTACTAAAAATTCATTTTTTTAAAATTGAGATTGTATTTATATTTTATTTTCAATTATTCCATAAAACATCAGGACGCAACTGATATAATTTTGAAGGTCAACAAAATGTCCAGGGAACTTAATGAGTAGTTCTTCGTCATTATGTCAATCAGTCTTAGTTATAACAATGTAAAGCTAATGATATTTCGAGATCGGTCGCTTGTTTATAGAAGAACTCAGTAACCATTTCCTACTGATTTACCACGTGTTGAGAATTCCAAATTGTCACATAGCCCCTATTGTCACAGAAGCAGTGTACAATATGGTTATAAGAGATCATAAAATTCGAATAATGACTGATCAAATACTATTTCATATAGTAGGTAGAATATTTATGAAACAGTAAAACAAAAATTAATCCAACAATATAAAAAGTATTTTGATTTCAATAGCGAATTGTGAATTTAGTGAAATAAATGTATTCACGTGAATCTGCTTTCTTACTTTTTATAACTATAAGAAATCTTAATTTCAGGACCGATTTCCTATAATAACAAAAGAAGTGAAAAAGTATTTGAATAGATATTAACCTATAGTAATAATCATTATGAAAGGGGAAATGAAACGATTTATGTAACAAATATATCAACAGAAACTTTAGGAAGAAGTCGCACTTACTCACAGACTTTCTCATTCACTCCTTTATACAAGAAATTCATTTTGGAAGTCCTTTATTTAATACCATTTGCAATTAGAAAAGTTTGACATCATAAATATCGGAAAAAGTAATGGTTGCCAGCAGTCCTTCTATTGCCTTAAAACATCCTAATACAATCAGTCATTTTATGGATTACTCAGACAGAACGTACAGTTGTGACATTTTGGATTTGGAAGCCTAATAAAATGTCTCATGACATCCAAGGATCCAAATTAAAATTATTACGGTTGTTTGAAATTAAGTTATACGAAACCGAAACTAAAACTCACCCCAACAGCTACCGAGGGAAATACAGGAAACAGAAATTCCGCTAATGATTTTATTTGAGTAATCACTATTGCACACACACACATACTCAAATACATTACTAAAAACTGTGTTTATGAGGGAGGCGGCGCAGCGCCCTCTTTTAGAAAAGGAATAATTCTTAACATTGGCCCCGATGACGAATGTCATCAAAATATCAGAGCACTTATAATTAAACAGATTACTAAAATGAATAGAACATACATTAAAATATGTTAAAATACAAAAAAAAAATATACAATAATGAATCAAGTAATGTCAGTAGGAAGTTTGACGAGTTTATGGATGTGCCTTTTTAACTCTCCATTTGCAGTTTTTAGATTAACTACTCATGAGTTCCCTCAAAGGTGTCCAAGACTCTTGCCATGTTCCACTTTATTGGAGGTAGATTGTCGTTTCTTCTAAATACCAAATCATTGAATTTTAAATTTGCACAAGGAGTTTTCCAATTGTTTCTCACTTTCAGCTGGGTTAAATAATTTTTGGACCAGGATCTCCAAAAAGACTGTGAAATCTGATTTAGGAATTTCAGTATATCGCGAATCGAGATCTTTTGATCCGTCAGATCAGGCTCCGGGATTTTCTGCAATTCTGACCCTATAAGGAAATGGCCAGGCGTAATCACTGAAAAATCATCGGAATCATCCGACGGAGCAACCAATGGTCTGGAGTTTAGTACTGCCTCGGTCACCACTAGAACTGTCGAAAACTCAGCATTAGTCAGGATTTGACATCCTATTACTTGTTTCAAGCAATTTCCATCGATTTCACAGACGCCTCCCAGAGTCTGCCGAAATTTGGTGCCGGTGGAACATCTCTTCTCCAGACAGCACCTACGTTGGCCAAATATCGACCAATCGCCTCTGAACTTCACAGTTTCAGTACATGTTTAGCCCCAACAAAATTGAACCTACAATCGCAGAATATTTCGGTTGCTTTTCCTCTGCGTCCAACGAAGCGATTGAAAAATTCAAGAAACACATCAGTACTCAGGTCACTTACGAGCTCCAGGTGAACCGCCTTTGTGACGAAACAAAAGAAGACGGAGACGTACATCTTCATGGGTTTCACACCTCTTCCTCGCCGAGGAGTGATCAGAAATGGTCCACAAAAATCTGCACCGGCTCTCAGGAACGTTCTACCTTGTATGACACGGGACCACGGGACGAAGGCAAATCGGTCATTATTTGACTTGAGAATTCTGCACGAAACCGCGCATAGATGACAGTTTCTTACGATTTTTCTTATGGATAATGAGGCTTCCAAAATCCAATAGATATAATTGCAGAATGAACTGACTGAACTCCTGCATGAAGATGGTTAAAATGTTACATTTTTATAATCATAGTTGTTACATAATCTTTTGGCAATAATAAAGGATGCTTTACACTCGCTGGCAAACTGGAGATTCTAATCCTTCCCCCAATCTTGAGAAGTCCTTTACTAGCCAACAATAGATTAAGCTGAATCAATTTACCTGCACTGAACACATTCACTTTCTCTAATACGGAAATTTCGCTCGAAAATGCAACCCTCTGAACCAAATGTATAATCATATCATGCGACTCTTTCGAATTCAAACATTTCAAATACGGTAACAAACCCCCATTTCCTCTACTATTTCCCACGAATCTCAAACACCAAGCAATAACACTTTGCAATCTACTCCAAACTGAAATTTTATTCCAAAGCTCCTCGATAACTACCACCTTAACTACAAAACAAACAACCGAATCTGCCTTTTGCTCCATCAATATTTCCGAAGTACCCACATCGTGCGATTGCTTGACCGGCCAATAATTACAAATCTGCAGCAACCACTTGGGTCCATACCACCATTTTTGACTGGATTTCAAATCGTCTACAGAAAATTCTCTAGTGAGTATATACGCAGTATTATCTGCCGATGGACAATAAAACTAATTATTCGTATTCGACTTTTCCTGCACCTCTACAACACGATTCTGCACAAACTGCTTCCACCTCTTGACATTTCCTCTAATCCAATACAAAACTATCTGAGAATATGTCCAAAACATGAATTTCACAACAATATTGTAATAAACACCCGCTAGAAAGTTATATATGAATTTTTGCTAATCCTTTCCCACAATCCAGTAAAAAAAAATCCTATGAATAACTATTTCCTTCGACGCCCTAATTTCGTTACACCATGTAATCCACTTTAGTCGTAAATCCTCTGGTAAATCATCATCTCAGACCATACCTCTTTCCCAGATCTTTTGTAACAAACACTTAATTCTTACTACAAAGGTTGCAATTAATCTCACAGGATCGAAAATCTGGAGAACATAATGCTGCAATCTGGAGAACATAATGCTTGATATTGTCCAATACTCCCAAACTAACCACCAACCCTTTCACTTCCAACGACAAAACATCTTTGTTAAGGTTCCAACTTAATCCGAGTACTTTCAACTCAACACCTTCTTCTTCACTCTGAAAAATTCCGTTTTTGACCCACAAAGCTCTCAAGTCACTATTGCTGAACCCTAATTTTCTCAACTGAAACCACCACTTCTCAAAATTGTCACAGCATCTAATGACAACGCAAACGCTTCCATCACACTATCGGTACCAAAATACAAATAATCTACATACAAAGCAGAATTTAGCATTGAAACTGAATCAGGACTTTCGGAACCTAATTTTGCAATATGATGTTTAATTACAGCACTCAAAATAAACGGAGAAGTTTTGCATCCGAAGTGTAATCTAGTCATTTGCATAATCCTATAGTCCTCATGATCGCTACCTCCATTCCAAAGAAATTTCAAAAATTTACTATCTTTAGGAGCCATTCCTATCATTAAAAATGCCTTTTCTATATCCCCATGAAATGCAACCTTAAATCTCATAAACTTCATTATTATGTAGAATGCTAGTATTCAAATTCGGACCAGCCTCTAAACAATCGTTAAGTGAAAACTTTTGTCCAGATTTGGAGCCACAATTGAAAACCAAGCGACCTTCAGTTGTTTCCTTATTCTCTCTGACCACTGTTCTATGAGGCATGAAATATTCATTCTTATTCCTACCATATTCTTCAATTATTCCATTAGTTTCCTGATCCCTAATTGTTTTGCGATAAGCAATATCCATTCATTTTTATTGAACACCTTTTTCAATTCGTCGGATCACCTCTTGATCACTAAAGTTGTTCTCCAATTCTCTGGGATCAGTCCTTCATAATAACTTGCCTTCATATCTTCCATCTTTAAAGTTTAGGTCCCTATTAAATTGGTTTAACAATTCTCTATTGGTTACATTCATTTCAGTCTCATCTATGATGCCCAACGTTTTCATGTCCATAGCACCTGAACATCTGACGCAGATACTAAAAAATTTACTGGACAAGGATTACTACATCCGCTTTGAGTAACCTATAATACGAACTCAAAAATGGTAGGGACACAATCCAAAAATAGTAGGACGCAAAATGAGATGCATCTATTACCCGCCAATCAAAATCTCAATTTTTGCGTTGCTTTCACACGTAACGACAAGATTTAAGCCTCGCGACTGCATACCTTTACGAATATCTGCGTTGGGAATAGCCACAGGAACTGTAGTGATTGTATCGGGTATTAGTACTTCTACATAAATTGGCTGATATGGGTCGTATCAGATCAGTGTCTTCAATTGAATGCTGCTAACATTTGTGTCAGTTCAAGAACAATTAGGAGAAAATTAATAGATGTTGGACTAAGAGGTAGAATTGAATGAAAAAATCCTTATTCTCATTTAAGCAGCGTATAAAACGATTACAGTGGGCAAAAGAACGCATTAATTGGATAGATCATCAGTGATCACAAGTTATTCGGAGTGATGAAACAAACATAACGTTACGTTGGTAGTGATGGTGAAAATAAATAAGGCATAGAATAGGCGAATAACTTCCTCCTGACTGCATTCAGCCAAATATGAAGAATTTAGTTAGTGTTATGATTTGGTCATGCATGTCAGCAGGTGATATTGGTCTCCTTCATAGTTATCGATGGGACATTAAATGAAAGAAAATCCATTGACACTATTCTAGAGTCAAATTTACACCTTCCATCAGTGATCTATTTCCGAACAACGCATAATTTGTTTTTCAGCAGGATTTATCTGCTAACTACACAGCAAAAATATCGAAAGAATGCTTTAGTACAAAGTGCATTAAATTGTTATCATGACCAGGAAACATTCCTGACTTCAAAATTATTGAGAACTTATGGTACCATTTAAAAATTCTTGTACATACTCGTATGAAGCGTTCGTCAAAAAAAGAGAATTAATTGAGGCTATAATGTTTTTCCTGGCATCCTGTAGTAACAAAAGAAGAGTTTAAAACTTGTTAATTCAATGAAACATCAAATTGAAGTTGTACTAAAAAATAAAGGCTACCCTACTAAGTACTGATAATTCACTACAGTCATCAGCATCTAATGTATGTTGATAATTTTTACCACTCAACATTTTTTTATTCCAAATATTTGAATTTTGCTTTTTGTATTGAAATCAGCATTAAATTATCTTTAAAATTATATGTTATAGTTTGCATTTTGTGAAACTTTAATTTTCTATAAGCATACAAAGTTAGAAAACATAAAAATTTCCGAAAGTGTCCACAATTTTGGCCACCACTGTACACATTAGATGCAGTTTTGTGTTATAATTACGGTGTTTATTAGACAAAGAAACTTCACTTCTCCCACCTCCAATACCTGAATATGGTTTCTTAGGTGTAGTCTATACTTTTTGTCTACCCTTTGAGAACAAATAAATATCACATTCCCTCCTAAAACCCGAGGTCTAAACCATGTCTCTCCCTGCTTAACGCCACATGAGTTCTTAACTCGCTATCAAGTTCACTATAGAGTTGATCAGAAACTATTAATTGACATAACAATTTAAAATCCTCAACTGCTCTCAAGCTGCAGTAATATTCGAAATTAGCACTCAATCGAGATACGAACTGCACATAATTCTCTGTTGGAATTTTTTTCGAGGTGCGAAACTGATCCAAATATTCCTGGGGAGTGGGCTGAAACTCCTTCAAAACGACAGCTTTAAGTTTATCGTAATTTGCTGTCTATAGATGCTTTCCACAGTTTCATAAACCATTAAATTTGAAATCCTTTCTCCTAACATATTTAACAAAATCTCCGCTTCCAAACCATCTGGCACGTTTTTGATTTGAAACGCTTTTTCCAACTACTGGAAGAACAAATTAAAGGACTCTTCTCTTGTAGGTACGGGAATAGTCAACGTTATGATACTTTTAGTCAAATTATCAACACTTTGATTTGATGCATCCAACTCACCTTGGCCTGAACCATTCAACCCATTTTGCAACTCCAACTGTCTTTCTAACTGTGCCAATTTTACCAGTGTCATTTTCAACCTCTTTACTTCATTTTCTTTTAATCTAATTTTCCCTTTCCTTCTTTAATTTTTATCCACGATTATATTATCAAGTACACCCTGTACAAAATCTGGTTCTTCCTTAAACACCTCTCTCTTTTCGATTAATTTTTTCAAATCAATTAATTTTAGGTCCTCCGTAACATGCAAACCAATCTTCTCCGCAACTAACCTCAACTTGTTCTCCTCAAATTACCAAACGACATTTTCTTTACTTATTACACAAAAATATTATTAATAAAATCGCTAAAATCTACCCGAAAACCGGACACTCAAAATATCACCACACAAATTTGACCAGTAAAACCTTTAAAACACAATTAAATTAGAATTTTATTAAATTAGAATTTTATAATAATAAAATTGTAAATATATTTTTTAAAGTTTCTTCAATATATTTATATAGTTATGCATTGTCAGTCGCTAATTTTATAATACATTTTTCCAATGCTATTTAATGAACGATTTATTAAAATTAATATCAAGGAGTGAATGAACATTCTAAGAAAGTAAATATAAGATAATGTAAAACACACTTTTTGGGTTGAATAAATGTTAATACATTTTTTATTAAAGTCAATTTATACTTTTACCTTTTAATTCCTAATAATTAATATGAAAAAGGTGTTTTTAGTGCTGTTGAAAATATTGCATAATAAAATAGAGCACGAGTTTCATTTTCCAAAAAAAAAAAAAAAAAAAAAAAAAAACATGACAATGTTAATGTCAATTTAAGTTCATTTTAAATATCTTGAATCTTGGAATCGTTTTTTTAAATTTTTTTTATTATTATTTTCTTTTATTCGAGTGTTTTTAATGGCGTAAAACGTTCTATGAAATAATTAAATTAATCAAAGTATTGATAGTTTTATAATTACTAAAATAAAGCATTTTAATCAAAAAATTTTAGTCATGAGTTGCAATTATTAAAATAAAACATTTTAATCTATCAACACAAGTGAACAAACTTTCAAAATTCTGGTGTATAAGAAAATGAAAAAAGAAAAATACAATTCCAAAATTATGTTTAAGAAAAAAAATTGAATCAAGTCTTTTTTTAATGCGAATATATACATTTCGGAAAATATGTCTTTTCCTCCTGATCCTTATACTGATTATAATTATGGCGCCGGCGTCTAAGCATGGGGTAGCACGTCTTCCCCGTGATCTGGGTTGGGTCCCGGTTCGGGCATGGTTGTTCTTCATCTGTTCTGTCTGTGAGATGTATGAATGTGCCTTCCTGTAAAAAGGGGTAGTGCAGTCGAATGTGATGCTTGAGTAGCTGAGACTTACGGTTGCCTCTAGTTGGCGATACTAAAACAAAAAAAACGCTCAATTGGTTTAAAATCGCTGACTTCGTCAACGAGCTTGCCCATGGCGCCATTAGAAATAACAACAACATTATTATTGGAAATATTGTCTTTTTATAATTAACAGAACTTCAGAAGAATATTTCCTGTGTCTAGTAAAAAAACGTCTACTTTTTCTTGAATAAAATGTTTTTCCCAGCCAGAACATTCAACTGTACTGTTTGTTACAATAATAAGCCAAATTTTAGTCAAGAAATCAGTTATTAAATGGAGTAAATTCGTCTCTATTTTTAGATTTATCAATTAATTACGCTTTTTTATATCTTTATTGGAATTTCTTTATTGCTCTGAAAGTGTTGAATTATTTCTACTAGCAAGTAAATAATAGTATTAAACAACATCACTCAGTTAATGACAGGGGATATAACAATCATTAGCGAAATAAAAACAACGTAACTTTCAAGACTGAGAAAGATTTTACCCAACGTTTTCATATAGAAAAATAAATTTATAATTTTGTTTTTCTAACCAACACATATTTGCCCTGATTTTTGGTCAAACCCGTTGGTCATTTTAATATAAATAAAATTCCGCATTAAATATAAGAATAAGTTATAGAAGATAATGGTATAGCATGATCTTTTGTTACACCCGCCATATATATTTTTTCAGACTAAATAATTTGAAAAGAGAAAAAATCCAGAAGATCCTTGATGCATTTTTTCCAGATAGAAAATTATTTCGTTTTTTATACAGCTGACTTTTTACTTCTTCAAGACTAGATCGAAGTTGTGATTTATTTAATCTATGACCCGAAGTTGTGTATTCTTTCCAAATGATTCAGAATAGTGTTGCCTTTATGAATCTCAAGAATTCTTTGATTCATGACGATTTATCTTTTTAAATTATTTTTAAATAATAACTAAAATTATTTCGAGAGGAAAAGCTTCATTCTGAGTTTCTGCTGATCAGCCATGTGTTTAACAAATGCTACCGTTAACATTAACTAATAATTGAATATACGTTTTTAATTATATTAATATAAGTTTATATAATAAATATTATAAAATAAATTTATATAATAAATTTAATATTAGTAATAAGTTAACATAATTAATTTAATTGTATTACTATAAGGTATGCTTAATAGAAGTCAATTAATTAAATTTTTTAATTATTATATACTACAAATGTAATGCACATTTTTTATGGAGTCCTCAAAATAATTTCTGCTATAATTTATTTGATTCAATAAAATGTCTCATTCTGCAGTGAGTACACTTATTTGTCGGTTTTTAAGAAATAAAATATACAGCAAGACAAATTGTTGTCAAATAACACAAAATATTACTCCATGTCACAATGCTTTCCGATATTCTGAACAATGGGTAATAATGCGAAGATATGATCTGATATTGTATGTATCTTTCATGCTAATATGAAAAAGCCGAAGAAACTTGTTTCGCATTTTGCTCTAGATTTAACGTCAAATGATTAACATTTCAAACTTCCAATATAAACTTCACGCTTACACTTCTTAACACCAGCCGCTTGCATTTTAGCATACGTTATACTAATGCATAATTTAAGGATTCAACTCGCAGTAGCTTTCTCAAAGTAAATTTGGTTAACATTCAACTACCGCGTTAACGAATGTATCCAGCCACACATCACGGCTTACCTCAAAAGTTTACATCAGTACATGTATCGCATTTCAAAAGCTTCAAAGTGCTTCTAAGGGTAAACAGTAAACCTCTAGGAGAGCTCTATATATACTGTTTAGTGCATTCAACAGATATTCTATCTCACAATTGTTAAGAACTTTAATTACGTCATTTATTATTATAAAAGGAATCTAATTTTACAACTAAATACCTAGAGAGCACTGCATAAAAAATATAATTAATAGAACATAAAAAACTCGATGGTATTTGAAATTTAAATGAATTTAAATCGGGAATTAATCTGTGAGGAATTATAAGGTTTTAAATATTGAAATTTAGTTAAATAAAGTTTGTGCATTTATATATAATCCCCCAGGTAACAAAACCTGTTGCCCAATATCATACAATATTGTTAAATATTATATGATATTAATCAATACTCCATAATATTATACAATATTGTTAATATTGATCAATGTCGTACATTACTGTTCATTATTTGAGTGCTACTAGAGTGGAGAGTTAAATTATCGAAACGGTAACCTAAAACAAAAAATTGAGATTTAAAAATGTATATTTCAAATTGCGATTATTTAAATATTTCCTTACAATGATTGAACATGTTACAAATTCAGAACCGTTTTAAAAGTCTGCTAACTATTTGCAAAATATTTTTTCCCTAATGTGATGACACAATGGAAACTAATTTTTCCATTATATTTCCAGAATTCAATATGCTTGTTTATATAAATTTATGAGGCAAAAAGATACACAGTATCGAAGACCCTATAAACTTGTAGAAAATGTATGAAAATTCGCTGTTGGGGAAGAGGCTTGCATATTTAATGAATTCATAAAAGAAAAATTTATGCTTATATAATGCATAAAGTAAAAAGCGAGAATTCTCAAGAGAGTACCAGTACAACAGCATTTCAAATGAGTCAGAAGTTGTTTAAAGTAATCTTATAAAAATATTTAGAAAGACTATTTTATTTATTTTTAATTTATTTATTTTAAACTTTTCAATAGCGGCTTATCGAAATATTTTAAAATACCAAAATTACGTCATTCGCATGCGCATTATCATTTTCTGATTTAATAAACTCGTTTATCGGCTTTTCATTATTTTGGTCAGATGAAGACAATTTCAAGTTGCAATTTCAGGTAATATAAAAACGGGAATGACAACAATATTTTCGACCATTTAAATCAGAATTACTATCATTGTGAATGATTTAAAAAATTGCTCCTGATTGCAGGATGATCATAATGCTTTACAAAATTACTCCTGATTGCAGGATGATTTACAAAATTACTCTTGATTTTAGGATAATCATGAAGTCTTTCCCTGATTGCAAAAATATTATTAAAGATCTATTGCATATAATATTGTAACTATAATGGGATAGTTTTGTTCTTTATTTTTATCTAACAGATAGTGCAACGAACACAGAAATAGTGATTTTAAGTTTGATTTTTATTGAAACAGCACCACCTAGAGAAAGAGTATAAAACTCTTTCCTTCGATTTGAATCCTACATTAACCCATTCAGTGATAATTGAAATAAGTTTGGATATTCTTCTAGATGCCAAGACTGCTCACAATAGAATATTCTGATGTAAATGCATTTATTAAAATATTATAAATGTCTTTACAATATATCGAAACAATCATATGCCAAATTATACTGTTTTAAAATAATTTTTATAACCAAGGAGATACGTCACCTTGTACTATTACTCCAAATAGCATATTTAGTGTAATCTTGAGTGAAAAAACAATCCTCAAGCAATCTGACTTCTTTTGTAATCCTGGCCTTCACAAATAAAGAGTAAAGTAAATGCTCCTTTTGACTCATTTGTACATTGCGAATAACAGATTAATTTATCTTCAATTTTTGTCATGATAATAATCACTATTTTACTTGTAATACTACTAATTATATTCTCATATATTGTTCGATCACATAAATTTCAATGTCCATTGTTTACAATAATTTTCAAATGCATCAGTTTCAATATGATCTTTACTGATAAAATGCCACATTCTGACCATTTTGCATTTTAATATTCCAAAATTTCCAAAAGTTATTTTATCCAATTTTAAAAATCCCTTTAATCCTGTAGACCATATTTTTATTTTTGAAAAACTGTCACATATTTTTCCTTTTAGAATGATATAGTTTGATCATTTATTTGGTGAAATATAATCATCTCCATGATTCCGAATAAAAATATGTTCCTGGACATAAAAATTTGAAAACTAAATAAACTATAAACATTTTAAATAATTAAAATGTTATTTTAAAAATAACTATAACATACTTAAAATTATTATGTTAACTGGGGCTATTTAAAATATCATAATTATGGATTTAAAGATTAGGAACTAAGAAATATAAATATATTTTTTAGATCCCATCTCGATTAAAGAAATAGCATTTTCATTTGCCTTGATCTGCTTTCATTTATATGTTTGAGGTATAGTAGAAATTCCATTCTGTCATCTGTTGTAACATAAGTTTAGCAAATATTTAACTAAGGGTGATTTTGAAATGAAAATGAGCTATCCGCAAGATGATTTAATTTGAGTAATTAAGATTTCAATTTTTAATTAAAAAATTGATAAATGATATATATTCCTCTAATATCCTTTATAGTTTTATTCCTGAGAATGTCTCATGATTTAATGAAACCTTCAGGGAATAATTTTGGCTTATCGTTTCATTTTTTCGCAAAGAAAATGCAACGGAAGTCTCTCAAAGAAGTAAAAAATTAATAATCTTTGAAATATCAATGTGGAGTATGACATGAAATCCTCATTAATGGAGCATCAATAATTTTAAATTTTAACTCATTTCAATTTGGATCAAAATGCTACTAGTTCCAATTTTTCATTTTCTTAATAAGAAGTTAAAATTAACGGTTTCGCTTAAATTAGTTATGGCGTAATACTAGAAAATATTTCTTTTGCATCCATTTAATAAATCTAATTATTGTTAATACTAATATGTTGGTAAATATAAGTATGAAAATGAGTATATCAAAATGACATAAAATTTAGGTCTTTAATGTTAACACGATAAATAAAAATGATAAATGCAAGTTATTATATTATAAATTAATAAATATTTTGAGTTATCCCATGATTTATTAAGCAAATATGGATACATAAAATCCATATTTGCTGAATGCGAAGGATGCTAATGTATGAATGTGGATATAAATTGCTTCTCGTCATCCAGGATTACGGAACAGTTATTCGTTTCAAAAATCTTTAAAAGCATCGTAAATAATATTTTAGCAATTTAAATGATAGTTTGTGTCTTGTGAATTTTATGTGTATCAATTAAATGCATCAGTGCATTTTTAAGTATATCAAATATATAAATTTTGTCCTAATTTTTTTGCTCATAAATTTTTCCTGTTGACAAATTCCAAGAGCGACAATTTGTTAATAGATCCTTTTATTCTAGAGTTCCGCTACGCACTAGCATGAGCAACTTTTCAAATTAAGGACATATTTTCATCAGTTCTATTGTAATATTCGACGTAATTATATAACAATCTCCAAATCTGATAAAAATCCTATATTCTTCTTGAAACAACTAGGTAATTGTTTTTTATTTGATTTCTAATTACTGTATGCTATCAAATACCCATAATAATGAATCTTCGTACATTCTAAGAAAAATATATTTAAGTCAAATTTCTATATTATAAGAAACAAAGATGTTAAAAATGTCACATACATATGTGGACTTGCTTATATTATGAGAATGTTTCCCGCTCGCCTGATGTGGAAGGTTGAGGATAGAGTTCCAACTCAGGTGCTGTTCTCGTCGTTTGATCGAGGATCAAAATTACGAAGTCCGTCCCAAAATAACCCTAATGTTGCTTTAAAATGGGACGTTAATACAACTAAACTAAACTATATGAAAATAGTTAACTTCTGACTGATGTGATATGACATAAAAATGAGCTTGCAAAATTACATTGTATCATTTCGGAAAGCAAACTAAATTGACAAATAAGTGGAGTTAGATTCTTTAAAAAAATATTCTGTTAAATTATTTAGAATGCGATGCTTTCTATAAAATCTTGTGCATTGAAGTGAAACTCCAGATATGTCTACGCAATTCATTAAGAAGCATATCAAAGCTAGACTAATTCTAGAGAACAAATGGTCTGTAATGTGATGGCAATTAAATGTTAAATGATTTATTACCACTGAAACAGTTCATCATGGCATTTACTGCAAAATGGAGAATAGTAAGTCTAGTTACCATTTATTATCTTCTCTAATACAACTTTCAGCACTTAATACGTATTTTTATTGATTTTTTTTTAATTTGTATCTTAAGAATGCCGTCATGAAGATTAATTCCACTTTTTGTTAATTTGTCTTTAGACAGATTTGTTGTTTAAGACAGTAGTGTCACTTAAATATTAGTGACACTACTGTCACTAACATTGAAGTGGTTTGTTTAAAATATCACAATAACAGTTATAAACAAGGCAACTGGATCAAAATTCAGATATCGGAAATATCCTAAGTGCATTATACAAGTAGGTAAAGTTTTATGTAAATTATTATGTTATAACAGCTTTACAGGACTTAAAAGATGTTCATTTTATTTCTGCATAGTTTGTAAAACTCCTCAACTTTAAAATTAAATTTAAATTACCCATTTACTTAATTTTTACAGTAATATTCTGTAAATGTATAAAAAATATGTAGAGAAAAATTCTACTTTCTTTTTTTATTTTATCTAGGATTTTTATAATATGCATTTTGACATATATTGTAGTAAATAGTAAATTTAAAATCATTTTATGCTTGTAAAATCATCTTAAATTTAGCAACTTATCATTGACATTGCATCAAAATTATAAATCTTTTTTAATGATTCTATAATCAACATCATGATAGAGAACATTATAGACAAGATTAAATTGCATTTAAGCTAAATAAATTTCCATGGCAGGGTTGTTTATGAATGAAAGTTTATTTGATCCGTTCAAAATGTTTTATATTTGCCTAAAGTATGAGCTTATTCTTTACTCATTTTACAAATAAAATATTACTTTTTTCAGAATGTACATACATAAGTAACATACATTCTTTTTGATACTGAGTTAATTATAAATCCAATTACAAACGTTACATGTAAAGAGTTTTAGTTTGCATTCAAATATACCATTAATGTGTTTTTGAATATCTGCCTTTTATACAGAGAAAACAATTTATGCTATCGCCTTTTGATATTACTATGCAACTCTACAATAAACAGTGTTGTAATTTCATTACAAGGCCAAAACATTCAAAATTTACATCTTCCCTGATTATTATCCATTTCTGTTGTATTATAGTGACCTGGTACTACAGAAGTGATTTCATGGTTGGAAGACTGCTGAGTTAGTTCTAGATGTGCAGCATCGGAGTCTTGCATGTTGCAACATCCGAATATGTCGACCTGGTTTAATTCTGCATTACTCTAATTTTGCCAACAAGTACAAGTGTTGATTTTGGTGAGTGGCCTATAGGATCAACTGTTTTCTTCGGCACCCTAAAATGTTAAGCAATTCCAAGTTTCTACCTTAGAGAGCAACTTTACTTGGAAATACCCAACCTCGGCTTAGAAATTCTACGTCAGTGAACTCTCATTTATTCTTTACTAGCCGCCTTTGGCGACCAGCCGGTTCGCCAGTATTACCGCTCGCTACAATTTTCAATTAAATATTTTAAGTAACTGGTCTCTTAAAGGATTCTCAAACAAAACATTTTTAATCTTCAAATTTTGATAGCCATACCAAACTTATACTGTTTAGATCGTTTCGTTCAATTTACTATATAAAGTTTGCTAATTTGTTGTCATTTCCAGCAAAACTTCAACTTTAATTTAAAATGTAATTGATGAAATTGCAATTTAATATTAATTTATATTAAGATATTAATATTAAGATATTTTTTAATAAAACCAAGTGTTTTATTTTATTTATCATCTTTATTGTTATTAATTAATTATTATTATTGAATGTGAGTATTGCAAACAGAATCGCTCGGTATTTAAGTCTTATGTGAACTACAAAATATTTTTCATCATTTATGTAATATCTCAAACAATAATTCAACAAAAATTTCTGAGATTCAGCATAAAATATCAGTTTTTAGTTTTGCTTTCAAAAGGATTGAAATGAAATCAATAATAATATTTTGTTCCGTCCTATAAATATATTTCAAAAATTATGATGTCTCAATTTAATGCAGAAAGGTATCATATTCTGAGAAATATTCTGGACACACCAAATTTTAAATAAATGAATGAATGTTTCTATTTTCCACGATCAACTAAGACTTATTTTTGAAGTTTTAAATGTTAAGAATTTAGAAAAACTCAACATTTTCATAATCTTAGGCCAATTAATCTTGAGAAACCTGCGCGCTGATTGGCGTATTTTCTTTGAAGCGATCGATGGAAAATCTAAAATTATCCTTTTTTTATTGAATAGTGATATTCAAATTTTCATAAATCAGTCAGTTTAAGTGATTGGAAATTAACTCTTAAAAGTCAGTGATTTAGTTGATTGGAAATTAACTCTATGACCACCATAAAATCTGTGCTTTCTCTTGTGGTGTATGCATTCTCCTTAATATCCGCTCGAATAAAACATGACATAGAAAAGTACTAAATAGAACAAACACATCAAAAGTAAACATAACATTTCAATAGTTGCCAAAAACAAAAAGAGAGAAAAATGCAATTAATAAGCAGACGATATTTAGAAAAGTACAGATATTTAGACTGGAAAATGAAATTATGTGAAATTAAAAACACGCGCAGACGATATTTACAAAAGTAAAAATATTCAAACCTGAAAAGGAAAATATATGAGTTATTCCATCAATAAATGCCATAAGTTTGTTTATATCTTCATTATTTTATGAGTCATTCAACATCAAAATGGGTCCGGGACTAAATAAACACCTTGTATAGAGAGTGTAAAAGATCATAAAATAATTTATCTTGAATTTATTTTTTAGAAAAAATAATATTTCTTATTTGTTTCATTTCCTACAGACACGTGCCGAGAATTATATTTTTGCAGATTTCATTTCCAAAAAGATTTAATTTATTTTTAATTGGGGCTTTAATCAATGTGATGGCAACACTTTGAAAAAAGCTAATTTTTACCCATGAATGCGAAACGTGCTTAATCTTAATTTTTCTTTTTTACGAAAAAAATTATTGAAAAACAAAGTTAAAATATTTATTTAAAAATTCATTAAAAATAGAAATTTAATTTTAAGATTAAAACATTAGTATCATTTAAAAGATAAATTTTTGATCTTTAACTTCTTGTAAAAATCTTTTTTGTGCGGTAATATTTTCGGAAGTTATAGCAGAAACACGTCAAAATTTCGCTTAATTTTTAAATAAATAAAATTCTATTTAAAAGTTCGAAAAAATAACCCCCAGGTGCACATTCTCGGCCTCCAAGATATACACGTGCCAAATTTGGTAGCTGTAGGTTGAATGGTCTGGCCTGTAGAGCGCCAACACACACACACACACACATTGAGCTTTATTATAAGTATAGATTACCTAGCCACCAGACATTTTTTCCTACTTCTATAAAATATTTTTTGCGGAAATTGGGTTCCTTCATAACGCCTCAAAATTAAGAAATTCCAGATTTTCTTTCCTTCAACACAAATGAATTTCACTTTATAAGCATTATGTTACAACTGATTCTGTACTACAAGTTAACATTTACATAGTTTCTTTAATTTTGATGCATATAACGAATTGCATATAACGAATTCATTACAGTTCACAGGAAAAAAACAACAACCTTGAACCGATACTTGAAATTAAATGCTCAAATAATTAAACCATGTCTTAAGTTGTTAAGTTGTAATAAAATAGCAGTTGAAATGCTAAAATAAATAGTGGATATTGCTTTCGTGTAAACTCATGCCCAATTTGTAACAATAAAAAGGATGAACTATTATTATATATCTAATCAAACCAATCTTCTTTTTTCTAATTCTTGAATAAATTACATGTAAGCTGTGTATAACTGAGTAAACTTTTATGAAATAAAACTTTATTAAATTGGATTTCTAATGATGCATAATGATGCGGTATATCACAAAAAATAGATCAAGGCTACGAAATATAAAACTCAACATTTTTTCCCTAAAGAACTGAGAATTTCATCCATCGGAAACTATTTAAACCCATCTTTATTTATTCCTCCTTTTACTCTAAAAAGAATAAATAATTTCTTTAAAAAAAGATAATATTCATATTTTGTTGTTGACACCTATGGTAAGTTGGTGACATTGGAGTACAAAATTCACTTTGAGATTTCTTTCAAATTAAAAAAAAATCATAAATAAGCGAGAAGACATATTTATTTTTATTTTCATACTACTAATAAGATATTGATAACTAAACTATGAATAAGTGAAATACCATTTATATGGTAAGCATATTCTTATTGTAATATATTGTTATGTAAAACATTAACAAATAAAATAATTAAAATTTATCATTTGTTATTTAAGTTTGAAAATTTATCTAGCAAGTAAAAATTATAAATTCTCCCCATTCTCCTCAATACTCTGCAGTTATTAGTTAAAATGATGATCAATTTATATTAGAAGAGTTAAAACTTACATTCCTTACGATAAAGTGAAAATTCTGCTCCTCGAATGTAGTTATAAAATATGCAATGTTCAATTTGTCGTTCCATATAAATTTTATTTAACGAACTCGGCACAGATATAACACTAGGCGACTTTAAGCACAGATGCATTGATCATTACATCTCATTTTACAAGTCATATCAATAAAATATATCAACAACATAGAGTTTATCCATTTCGTTCTATGACATGTAAATATATTTCCAAAAGTCAAGGAATAACCAGACTTCACATAAAATTTAATGCACTTTCTATTCTTTCTCACTATTTTGAATATAATTATCCATCGATTCATTCATTAAGTAATGAAACAGTTTCAGAAGTCTGTGGCCAAAACCGTATGATGTCTTAGGAAAGAAAACCGATTTTATTGAAGACCCCTTCTGTAGACAGATCTGGTGAAAGATTGTTCTAGTGAGGCTCGAATACTTTGACAGGGCGCTCGAATATTACGGAGTTTTCCTTGCTATCTAATTCTCTCACCTGAGGTTACCTTAGAATGGGGTTGAGAAGTTTCTTAAACGATAGTCAATTCTCTCTTCTCAGGTGGGTAAAAAAAAAGAGTGGTGTCCAATTGCATCCACTCTATTGAAGATGAATATCTTCTACAGATGTTTTGTAAAATTACCGGTGATGGCAGTTAGGGCACAACCATATTGATGACTGCCTTTTAATTTCCTCGGATATTTAGGCAAGAAGGAGATGATTCACTTTTTATATTATAACTTAAACACGAATAAGAATTATGAATCCACCCCAAAATATCCTCCTATTGCTTCAAAACCACAAAAGAAATAAAAATAAACAAAGTAGAATTTGAAAAAAATTATATAAGTAATTCCGCACACAAATTACACTTTTTTCATTGCAACAATATTAAATTTATAATGCGCAAAGATAGAATTAATTGAAAAGTTCAGTCAAATTAAGAGGTTTATTTATTAGAATAAGATGATACATATTTTCTTAAATGGAACATCTAAAAAGCTGGGGATCACATTTATATATATATTCTTTTAATACAATATTTTAATTTTTTGCTAAATTATCTTATATATATCCGAATTATATATTGTATATTTGGAATAGAAGCTTTCATTTAATTTGTTTCCATTAGCATCTCAATAAGATTAGTTTCAACGCCTCTTTAGGTAAGTTTTGCATTTGAATTCCCCTTCAATTAAATTACCCATAAAATGATTAAAATCTCTTTCAAATATTCTAAAACATACTTTATATAAAATTTACTTTAAAAATATTCGTAATATAATATTAGATACATTACAAAAAATAATTTCCTATAATGGAGTCACATAGTATAATTCATTTTAAAGTGGAAATTATACGCATAAATAAAGTAATGAATACAGTAAAGATATAATAGAGTAATGAATCTGAGGAAATATTTATGTAAAATAGCTTTAATATTATTACATTGCTTTACATGTAGATATGATTAAATATTTAGGAATATTCAGTATATGTAAATAAATATAAAATTTTAAATTTCGATTTAAATTTCAATTATAAAGCAAATATATGGAAGTAGTTTTAAATATAATTTTTTAAAAATATTTATGCAATTGTCACGTGGGAAATCAGCGTTTTTTTTCACTGAAATTGAGGAAAAAAAAATATAACATAATAGAAAGCTAGTAAACCAAATGTATTTTGATATAATTGGATTTTTCACATTAAGGGCATGTGTACTTAATATTATAATTTTCAATTTCAAAAGTAATAATACTCCTCATAAATAAGTACAAAATATCAGCACATTATTTTATGAAATTTTAAACGCCCTTTTGTCCTTCAAACAAGATAAAATGAATAATCTTTTCAAATTATTTATAACGAGATTATCAGATGAATGCCTTAATAATACGATTATATGCCAGTAAAGATAAATCACTTCTATCAATTAAAAATTACTTTAAACGCATTCAGAGCAATTATCTTTTACAGAAAGTGAATAATGCTAGAATATACCACAAGGTAGTAGTGGAGTCATTACAATGATTTAAGTCATTAATTAGTCTTTTAAATACCGTTTGTCCTTTTGTATTTTCCCTCTCAGTTTGGAGGCATTCATTCTGAAGTTGCAATTGACTATTTAAACTGAAATTGACTACTTATCAATTCGATGATCGATTTTGCATTGAAAACGAATGACACAATTTCTCTCTGCTCTCAAAAAAATGAGCAATTGCCAATACTCGAGTCGAAATTTGAGTTATACCACTTCTCTTCCATCTGTCAAAGCTGTATAGCTTTATGAAAACTCCCATTCGCTATTGATCCAGATATCTGTTCGCTTAACTATTCCCATCAAGTGCTAGACCGACAGACAGAGATGGTGTAGGAGGTTTAGGGCTTAGATTGTTCGATCTAATGCATCACGTTCGAGATATTTCGTTTTACGAGGAAAATCATTTTGGAACTTTCCTCGGAATGATTGGGGGAGAGGGGGGGGGAAGAAGACATCTTTATCAGATGGAGATAGGTGACGTCAAAGGACCATGCCCCTATAATGCACACTTACTTTTATGGCGTTGTTATTGATTAGGATGATCATATATTAATGACATTTCTTTTTTTTCTAGCTATTGGGATTGCTTTTTCTACCAATATAATGGTAGATGGTACATAAAATTTCACTTGCAAGAAGTAGTATGGAATTGGCATAGTTTGAATACTCTCCTTTGCAATTTTGAGAAGTTGAAATTCAAAAATATAGAATGATCTTTGAAAAAAAATATATTTGATTCCGTACTTTGCAGATATTAATCCTTTAAAAATTGAAAAGCAAACCTTTTAATTAAAAATAAAATAATAAATAAAACATGCAAAATAATATCTTTTGTTAATATTACGCAAACAAATACAGATAGACAAAACTCCTCACGAAAACCAGATTCTACTTCAGATTTGTCCAGAAAATAAATTTTGTGCAGGTACATTTTAAAAAACTGTAGATGATTAAGCATTTAAAATATTGTGAAAATTTGGAAATCAGCAATCTGGATGCACTTTTATATTCTCCTTCGATATTTTGCAATTTAATAACGGAATATCCTCTTGAGTTAATAATAACTGAGATTTACGAGAATCTTCACGTTTTATGCAAGTAATATTAACAGAGATTTCTACAATAAATAAGAATATTATAAAATAATTCCTGCCATAAAATAACTATGGTTTAATACTTGTTTGAGACAACAGGATCAGTAACAGAATTTATAAAACATAGTAGTGTGTTTTACTAATTTAAATATCAGATTAGGAAATCTAGGTTATTGGAAAACTGTGGAATTAAGCAGAGAATCATGCATTGTTTATAATTACTAATGGTAATATTTTGTCATAGAGTTCCAGAAATAAATTCTTTCAAGCTCAATTTCCATGCGATAGTTTCTGCCATTTTGCTTGTCTCCTGTCTTAAACTAACGTATCTTGTTAAGAAGGTGTATTTAATAATAGAAAAGAATATAACTGCTTTTTGACTGAAAAAATATTGAAAAACAATAATAAATAAAATAAAAAATATAAAATTGTAAATTTAAAAATATAGAGAAGTATATCAAACAAGGAAAAAAAGTTTGGGATCTTAAAAATCTTGCTTGCTACTTTTAGAAGAAAAAAAAATGAGCTTTATTGATATAATAATTATTTCTGATACAAAATCCAAGTATTCGGCAAATGGAAACAAACCCATTCCTTATATAAAATTTTGAACTTTTTTATGAGGATGAAAATTATTTTTAATACTAACTACAAGTATTCGGCGAGTGAAAACAAAATCCATTCGGCATACAAACATTCGTTTGTTTTAGGAAGATGAAAAATATTCTTGATACAGAGTACAAGTTTTCGGTAAATAGAAATCAAATCCCTTCATCATTATCTATAAAAATGCTCTCTGACTAATTTAAAATGAAATAAAACTTTTTTTACCTATGTAATGGATCATAATATCTTGGTTTTTAAATAAGTAATCAGATTGGATACTAATCTATGAGCTATAATAATAAGAAAATTAACACGTGTATGCAAATTTTAAATATTTTTTTAAAATTTTTTTTAAGAACAATGTTGAATAGGAAGAAAAGAATAAAATTTTAATTGTTAAAATTTAATTTTAACTACTGCGCAAAGGGTTTATGCCTTATGCTCTATAATGCGAAATAAATACTTCTTTCCAATGGAATATTTATAAATTTAAAAATTATGTAAAATGTTAAAAATTATTTTTTTTTCATTTTTTTTATAATTTTTTTTTAATTTACAAGTAAAAGTTACGTAATCACTGTAAATCAGAAATAATACCAATATTAAAATAATCATAATTTATTTATTAAACATATTAATAATGCCGTTTCATTATGCGATGTTTTCTTTTTAAAAAAAGTAGATACTTTAAAGAATACATTTTTATATGCCTTCACCAACTTAATTATTCCCAACAAAAATCTCGTTGAAAGAGTTATTCATAAAATCCTCTGTTACAATAATAGCATTTCAAGAAATTAACTTATTTTCAAGATTATTGTTACCTTCAATAAAATGTGGTAACGCATAATATTTAAGAGACAGTTAGATTTCAGAAACTTGCAATAGCTGAAAAGTTTTTTACTGGTAAAACAGTAATTTAGATGTGATAAAAATACATTTATTTTTTTATTGTGATATATTATTTACAAAATAAAAATGTATGTAGAATTTTATAAAACTTTTCTTTCATTGCCAATAATAATCTAACTGGACAAACAATTAATATTTTAATTAATACTAAAACCATGAGAGAATATTTATATGAAAGAAAGCAAATATCTATTTTGCAAACTGCTTTTAAGATAGAAAAATCATTTACATACTTGAATTTCTATATTGGCATATAAATCTACGAAATGTTTCTTTTTCTTCACATGGCTTTAAATCTATTTTGCAGAAAGCGGTGAAACTAAACTACGTGGAAGAAACTTTTATTCTGTAGCTACTGTGTGGAAATTAGATTTTGATGCAAAATCATATTTGATGCCTTAGGGAGAGGAAGGTGTTAAGCTTCAGATGAGACTTTACTTTTATTTCAAAAAGCAAGAACTCAGACAGCTCATGTTTAATTCAGAAGGAGGTGAATTATTTAGAAGTTTAAAGTGAATTCTTCAACGAACTTGTATTTACTGTTGTAAACAACTGAATAGCAAATGAAACTTTATCCTGTGTTCTCTTCAAATATTAATGCTTTTGTTGTTGATGTAATGTGAACCATTTCATAAGAAACAATTATATTTAACGTATATAGTTATTATTTTTCATTTTCAAATTTTCATAACAAAATATTAGTTATGGGCTGTTTAAATTTAAAATAAGGTAAACGTTGCTTGGTTTTAAAAAAATACCTAAGTGATTCAAAAGTGATTTTAATTTACTTTTGTTAGCCTTTTTTAAAGAAGTTTTAAGAAGAAAGTTTAAAGGAGTTTTAAAATTTATTAAAATTATTAACAGTATTTTACTCATTTTCTTTAAAAAATACAAAAATTATTTTTTAAAAAAATGTATGCATAAATCTTTTAAATATATATGGTTTTTGCCTTGATAGTTATTAAATATAAAAATAAAACATTTATTCCCTTTTTTTATTCAGTGTTAAATACGGATTTATTATTTTAAAATTTTGATGATTTAAAAATTTTAATGATTTTACATAAATTGTTATTTGAATTGCTTGATTTTGATATATGAATCGTTTGGAATTACTATAAAATAATTTGAATTATCAATCGTTTGAAATCATTTGAATATATATATATATATATATATCGTTTGAATTACTTCTAAAAGATTTTAATTACATTTATCTTTTATTATGTAGATATTGTTAAAAAATAGATCACTTATTTAGTGAGCATGAATTATATATCTATGAATGAATATATATATATATATATATATATATATATACAGTGGCTCCCAAAAGTGTTCGTACACCAACAAGAATCAATTAAAAACCTCATTATTTACCATTATATATTCTTATTTTTACATGAAAATTTTTTCATAGCATATTTTTACAGTTCTTAATAAAGCAGTGAAGAATAAATTTTAATTACGATGCAAATTATTTTTTTAAAAATGACAGTAAATAAAATTTCACAAAAATAGGACACAAAAGTGATCATACACTTTATAAAAACATCACTAAATATGAAATTTTCTAAATCTTTATAAATGTTTAGTATTTAGTAGGATATCCTTTATTTTTTATAACAGCTTTTAAACGTTTGGGCATAGATTTAACTAAACGGTCGGTTACTTCTGCCCCTATCTTGTTCCATTCTTCGATCATTACTGCTTTCAGTTGAATTTTCGATTTAATGTCGTTACTTCTTATTCGCCCCTCTAATGCTTTCCAAATATGTTCTATAGGGTTTAAATCCGGTGATTGAGCTGGTGTTTTAAGGGTTTGAGGGCAATGATAGAGGCAAAAAAGACGAACATTCATGGTCGTGTGCTTAGGATCGTTGTCTTGATAATGCACAAAGTTGTTTAAAATGCCCAATTTTTGTGCTGACACTTTAAAATTATTATTGAGAATATTTATATAAACTCTATGATCCATTATACCATCAATGAATACTAAATTGCCTACTCCAGTCACTGACATACACCCCCAAACCATGACACCTCCACCGCCATGTTTTACTGTTCCAAGTAAATTCTTGGGATTAAATTCTTCGTTTTTTTTCCCCCTCCATACAATGATTCTCCCATCCGACCCAAAGATGTTAAACTTACTTTCATCTGCAAATAAGACATGATTCCTGGCTGGTTTATTATAGATTTGGCAAATTTAAGCCTAGCAATTCTATTCTTCTGACTTACAATGAATTTTCTTCGTGCAGAGCAACCATGTATACCCGCATTCCGAAGAATTCTACGAATAGTTTCACAGGAAATAGAAGTTCCATTTGATTCATTATATTGTGAAGTAAACTTTAATGCACTCAGACGTGGATTTTTTAGAAATTTACTCACAATATTTCTTTGACTTCTAGCTGACAGAATTTGAGTGCGACCATTACGAGGCTTGTTTGCAATCCTTTTTCCCTCTCTATAACGTTTTATTATGCTTCACACCGTTGAATGAGGTAGATTAGTTATAATTGCAATGCCTCTAATTGATTTTCCAGCTTTAAAAAGAAATATAATTAATTTCCGTACGTCTAAACTCGTTTCTTTACGAATGCGCGTCATATCTAAGAATAAAGTAAATAGAATAAATAATTGTGATATTAAATACTGAAATCAAACGATTTTAGTGTATTTTTCAATTAGAAGAAAAATAAGCCGCAAATTTATTTTTATGATGAATTTAAATAAATAATGTTTGGATGTACGAAGAATTTTGTGTTCTAATTTTGTGACATTTTTTATTTATTTATTTTTTAGAACAATACTACTTGATTTTTTATAAGAATATTTGTTCAGTTTTATTAAGAACTATTTAAAGATGCAAATTTAAAAAAAAAGCAACTAATAAAATGCTTTATTAAGAAGTATAGAACACAATTTCTGCAAATTTCTTTAGTGTATGAACACTTTTGGGAGCCACTGTTTATATATATATATAAAAAAAAAAAAAAAAAAAAAAAAAAAAAAAAAAAAAAAAAAAAAATGTTTTAGTTTTTTGTAATTAGTTTGATTAAAATATATATATAAATTTAGTCTTTCACTTAATTTAAAAATAAGTACTTTCGTAAAATCATTGAACAAAAGATATAACTTAGGGTTTTTCTCTTACAATCAATCTACAAATTAAAAAAAAAAATGGAGTGATTGCATTCCTAAGATTAAAAGATTCATTGAACATTCTTGGCATTTTCTTTTATTTTGATAAATAATGTGGTATACTAGCAAACAGAAGTGCATTAAGATCAGGATTTTTGCGAATTACATTTTGCGGAGCCCAGAGCGATTTTCTCAGCAGGAGGAATTGTTCGAAATGGTCACCGAAAAGGCCACTGAAGTGAAGTGAAATGCATTAATTTCATAACCTACAGTGCAAGGGAACCCTTCTTATTCATTTTTCCTGCTGTTTTTCTTGGAACTGTCACGTGATATAATAAGTGCAGGGAAGAGACGATTCATATATATATATAAATAAACTTATCATACTCACTGAGAGAATAAATGGTTTTTGTCAAATCATTAATCTTTGAATGCAGGATGCAATTCCCTAAAGTCAATTGCAATTTAACTTACAGTAATAGATTCCAATAATTCAATATGACAAAATGATTGTATTACGTCAAAATATTTCCCAAAAATATTGTTATTGTTTTTAATCTCTAATTAAAATGGGTAATACATATTTATTTATTTTTATTTTTATTCAGCAAAATAACCTTTAATTAATTTTGCTGAAAATTTCCATTTTTAAAAAAAAATTAATAATCAACATGGTAGACATTTTATTTTTTATTCATAAGTAATTATTTTTTGTAAGTCGGTACGTGCCGACAAATTTCTGTACCGAAGATAAGCCTAACTTATTTTAATTTGAGATGCAACATTATTTTAAATTATTTCCGAAGCCTCTGATGATGTACATTATTTATAAAATATTGAGTAAAC
>JAPMOR010046204.1:95712-105888 GCA_026543865.1 Argiope aurantia | reverse complement strand
TTAAGCCTTTATCTTAGAAAAACACAAGCTTTATCATTTATTAAGCCCTTGTCATAGAAGGATTCCATTGCCATGATGAAGGAATGAACTGAAAATTTATGGAAAACGCATTGGCAATGTGTAACTAGGAATCTTGGATTCCTTTCCTTTATCAAGAACATTTTCATATCCTTTATTGGAAATTTGCTCTCACCGCTTTGCTATCGAAAAACTCATCGCTTTCTGTCCGTCAATTTCACGAATTTGTCTGTGAATTTCCATTTTTTTCCAGTATTAAGAAGGAATATGATAGAACGTATCTTACAGGCAAGAGGTATATTCAATGTTCAATCGCTTTTAATGCTTAACATGCAGCCAACACAATACTTAGGAATCTAAAAAGGACTTCTATTTTTTGCTGATGATTCAACAAAGTGTATATATATATATATATATATATATATATATATATTATACACCAGCCTTGTGGTAGAATGAATTTATTACTACATTCTCTCCCATTTAGGACTTGTAAATTAACATATCATTTTTAAAGGATAATTTTAAGACAAGAGACATCATATAAACATATCACGAAATATATGTTATTGCAAAGAAAAATGTTGTTTGTTAAGAAAAAATCATGAACATATTATGGCAAAAAGAAATATGTTGGTTTTTAAACAAGATTTATTTTCATATTGAAGTATTAAATGTTTACTAATTGTTTTATTGATTATTGAATGATCAAAATGTATGCATTTTGATTTATATCTCGAAAATATAATAATAATTCAATTTTTAATATTTTTTAATGATGATGAATAATTAATTTATCTTGCCTAAATTCCTATAATAAACACATAGTTAATTCTTTATGATATTAGAATAACACGTAAACCTACAAACAGATATAAAACAGTCAATATTGTCAGAAAATAATAATATAGTAGAAAATATAAATGACTGTAAAATTTATATTGAATATATTGAAATTTATATTGAAAGTTATTGAAAGTTAAAAAAGGTTTAAATATGAATTTAGAAAATATATATTTATATAAAATAAATAATATCTGAATCAAAGTTTTTAATGTTTTTAAATATACTTATCATTTATAATAAGGATGGAATATCCTTTAATAAGATATTTAATCTATCATAATCCCCATTCATTTTTATTTTCTTAATATCTGTATTATAAATCCGAAATTTCTGCAATGGATCTAGAAATGACTTGCCAGCTGTTACCCACACGTTGATGTTAATGAGAAAAATGGACATTGGGGAAGACCAGGCATTTTGTCACACTCCAGCAGCCATGACATGGCCACCGCAGCTGCAGTGCGTTCATCCATAAAACACGATAGCTACGTTGTATGGTAAATTTCGAGAGAAGATGAATCCAGATCATAAATATGACACTATATCTGCAAGCCAAAATCCCATGACACTCTTCATAGAAAAGGCTTTATTTGAAGGATTCTCTTTTGGACAGAAAGGTTGGAATTGTCTTCGTTATGGCTATGAAAACTCTCTGTCATCTTTAGCTGTTCTTGTCATTGATTCCGATCTTCTATGGATCTGGAACATTTTTATTAATATTTCATTGATTGCTATTATTAATTTTATTGATTTCATCGATTACTATTGTAAGATCTCATATGAAAAAGTAATGGTATTATAATCAACAAAAAAAGAGATATGAATATTTCCAGATCAGTTGATAGCTGACATCCTTGCAAAAACAACGACAGTGACAGGATGTATGAGTTGAGAGATTAGATAAGATTTAGATAAATATTTTGGCAAGCTACACGATTACTTGCAAATGTGAACAACGTTTGATATATAAAGGATTCTAATATCGCATCAGGAGGTCCCGATAATTTAAAATTCATGCAATTATGATTTTTTTTAAAGGTGTAAAATATATTTATTGCATGAGGCATAAATAATGTAATATTTATTACATCGGACAGAAATAAATAAATAAAAAGTTTCGATAATATTATCGGAAGTGCTGGGAAATTAAACACATTTAAAATATATTTTAATGTTATTTGTAACGAAATTTATCAGTAGAAAATTCATAATATTCCTTGTATGTTGTTTATTGAAAATTAATATTTGTAATATGTCTTGTATGCAGTTTATCGAAAATATATATTCGTAATATATCTTGTTTTCTTTTTTTATATGTTTAAACCATAATACTGCATTGTATTGACAATTCGCTTTCACCAGATATATAAGTTTGACTCCAAAAAATTAAGAATGCTTTTAGAAAAATTTTCAAATTTTTGAAACAGAACGCATATAAAAGTAATTTTGTAGAAAAACCAATCTATTTTAGAGTATATAAAAAAAGATTTTGTTTACAATTTTAGTTGTGTATACATAATTTATATGCAATAAACGAAACTAACATGTCATCTGCTGATCGTTCGAATAAATTAGGCTACGAGATTTTGAAATAATATTCTAGGAATGAAAACATTTCTGCACGTCTATATTAACAGGAGGAAAGCAAATTATTAACTATAACATGAAATTGAAGAATGAGGATTATTTTCAGGCAAAATCATAACTATGTTGCGACTATGTATGCGCTATCATAGCTATGTTTTTTTAATTAATGAATGTATTTAGATTTGAAATAACAAAAATGTGGCACACAGGAAATCTCGAAGGCATTTTTAACTGATTTCAGTCAGAGACACTATCTTAATAAACTTCACTACTAGATGATATAGTCGATATTGCATGGAAAATGTTATTGAACGATATGAATATTCCAGTAAAATTCTATCATGTCTGGATAGTCACTTCATACACTATCTGTCCGGATAACAATAATTCATTTGTGAAGCATGAAGTTGACTCTGTCATGAGTTGGTCTTCCTTAGCGTCATTCATGCTTTTAATAACTTACAATAGTAAATAGAGGGGAATTATAGAAATTCATGAAGCCATTTCAGTTAGATGTATCTCATTGTACGAACATTATTTCCTTCGTACGTTTTTCCAACATGAAATTCATCCAGTCTATGCAACTAGGTCTAATACGGCGTGCTTCAAGTTAAAGTCGATTTCTCTAATAATGAATAGAATAATACCCTGATCTCTATAATATTTAGTAACCGTTGTTTATTTGGAAGAAAAGAGATAGCGAAAGATATCTAGCACTTCATATCGATATATTTTGGGTTTTTCTTTTCTTCTTGTGAACTGACTGTATTTTGTTAAATCTCAGCATAATTTTATATAACTTTATTTCAAGGGTTATTCAATTTTTATTGCATTCATTTGGGTAGTCCTAAATATTAGTTATTTTACTTAAAATCAATTATATGATCTAATTATGTTATCTTAAAGAATCAAAATATTATAACAATTCAATATTGCTTATCTTTATCTCTTATAATTACAATTGCATTGGTCAATGCAATTCATTAATTTAATTTGCAATCTCAGAATTTCATACTTACAATTTATATAATTGTTAATATTAAAATATGCAGAGATTTAAAAATTGCTCAGAAACAGCGAAGCAATCAAATTTAAAATGAAAGTTTTATATACAGGGTAGTTATAATTAAACTTCCGCTATGTGTTGGTTATAATTAAACTTCCGTTTGTAATGTATGTCAGAACCATACAACACAAACGGGTGAACGGATTGCAACGATATTTGGTACATAGACTATACACGAGATGCGCTCACAGAATTTCGAAAACAAAAGTTGAAAATGTCGAACCAGAGGGCGCGTTTTCCAGAAAAACATTAATTTTAACCCACTAAACGAACAAAACGGTATACAGAAACAATATTAACATTTATTGACTAGTTTCTGATCACCTTGTCCAAAGAGACTCTTTGTCTTCTATTTTATGTAAAAATTGCATTCTTATGAATATAATTTTTACATAAAATAATGCATGAAACGCCATGCATATCACCATAGTTTCGAATTAAAATATCTACGAAAAAGGAAATATGAGCATTTTTGGTATATTTGTTTACAGAAAAATGAAAGAAATATGGAAGGACATAAACCATTTACAAAGAGATTCAATTTTAGTTTTTGAAGTTGTGACATGCAATTGTGACGCTTGCCACGTTGTGGAAGAAACATATATTTTTCTTGTTTCTTAGTATCATGTTATTTATTATCACACATATTTATAGTTGGTTTATTACTTTAACTTTATTATTTTATTTATTATTATGTCACTAAGAAATAAGCTCAAAAACTTAAATAATGTTTTAGAAAAACAACCAGGTGGTTTATTTTTTTTCACAATTAATTATTTCAATGGATTAAGTACATTCAATTTAAGTGAACTGATTTTCGAATTTCGAACCTCGTGAAGGTCAAAACATCGACATGATTTCAAAAGCTCATTATTCCAAATTCTTATAAAAATGTTATTTACTTGAGTTCTAATGGAAAAAAATATATATTGATACATACTATTTTAAAGCTCCAGTAAGTCCGTTCATGAATTATAATTTCTAGCGGACATTTTGAAAATCTTAATTAGTGCACACAGTGTACGTTCTAATTAGTTATTAGTACCTGCTAAGACATTTCCATTTACATGTCTTTTAATCCCAGTCGGCGACATCTGGATTTGTCTCAAAATTATGAACTGGGTTTTGGTGATTAATCGCTAATTAATATTACACATTAAGCCAAAAAGTAGTTGATGCTTAATAGACCGACGTATTAATCTCATGCAAACCACATCATGCAGTGTTTTCTACCGATTCTCACTTAAAAATTAAAATATGCCAATCCTGAATATTTACCACCACGTCAAAGTAAAACGAGTAATATTTTAAATGCATTGCATTATGAGATTTTCTAAACAGTATTTAGAATTTTCCGTCATAGAATGCTGAAATAATTTTAGAATATTTTCTAAACACAGTTTGTCTACATGTGTTTACAAACAAAGATCAGATTCAATCAAAGTAGCTTAAGGAATAATCAATATTTACATATTATAGATATTTCATTATTACTATTGTGTATTGTCCTTCAACAAACATCACTGTTTACCAGTTGGCTTCGCAAGCATATTATATTCAATTTATGTAGAATAATCCCTCGGCAACACGAGAGTCTCGATAATACGGATAATTTTCTAGTCTCTGATTTGTCTGGATGACAATGGATGCAAGATCAGATAATCCGCTCTTCACCTAGATAATAATGATGCTGTAATATGATAATAGAATATTATGTATTCTCACTACTACTTTGACATCTATAAAGCTCATTATTCTGACAAAATATTTATCTGAAAATTGAAGATTAATTTAAGATTGATTATAATCGAAAAATTATGGAAATGAAACAAATACTTTTATTCTGGAAAAGCTGTATTTATATGAATATTTCATTACAACTTTACCCTAGCTTGTAAAAAAAAAAAAAAAAAATAAGTTGGGAGTGGTTTTTCTAAAACTTTCTTTCATAGTCTCTAAAAACCTTGTCATGTCAGAGAATGCCTTACATGGCACTGGTGGATAATAATTACGAAATAATAACTTTTGGCTAGCATTCGGCATTTTCGTGCCATCCTTGGCGATTGATTCACGTATGCTTTAATAGTGTTGAAAAATCAATCTTGTGCATTATGCATGCTTTTCTAAAACGATTAAAATAACAATTTGACACATAACTGCAGTTGTAGTCACAAATTTGCAATATTTATGTCACTGCGCTTTTAAATTTCGCGTTTACATGTTTCTGAAAGTATAGACCGATAGACAACAAACCCATAATTGGATTTGGTTCAAAATTTGATAAGTTTCTACACTATTGATGTTAGATATATGTATCGAATATTAAATATTTAGGTTTCATCATTTTGTTATAATCGTGTTAATTTATATCAGAACAGTCAGACAGACGGATTTCCTCTGAATATATTTTACTCAAAATTTGATAGAAATCTGTATAATTGGTGTAAAAAAGTAACAAATTTCAATTCTCCAATTCAAACAGTTTTTCAACTATTTTTGTCAGGGACAGACTGAAAGACATTTTCTAAAAATGTGTTTTTCGAACTCATGAAGGTCTAAAACCTGGAGATATGTCAAAATCTCGAGGTGGATTTTTTTTGATGATTACTATACTTTATCTATGCCACGTACAAGAGAATTCAAAAAAACCTTTTAGTAATTAAATATAATAATGCTTGATGTAAATTTCGTGCTGTTTTTATATTCATGAAAAGAGAAAACTGTTTTGCTATGCTGGAAGTCAAATCTTCGCTAAATTGGGAATTTCACAAATTTATTTCTGAAATAATATTTCGTTTACAGAAAATTTAAATATGTAATGCTCATTACGAATATATTCTCCAGAAATCTTTGATTTGAAACAAAATCTATAAATTCTAGCTTTCAAATGCACATTTCGAAAGGGAAAAGAATGAAACAATGATAATCGAAGAGTGCAATTATATTCTTTCTTTTACAAAAGTTTTAACCGTTACATGGCTTATAAAATGAAGCATTTAGAATTTTACCTATGATTACCTTACTTTACCTATGATTACATTTTGAATTTTAACTAAGAAAAAAAGCGCAATTATAATTTTTGACGTTTTATGTAAATTAATATTACAAAATTAAGCATTTCGTAGAATTACCTCTGAAGAATTATTTCGTTTCCAGAAAATTTAAATATATAATGATCATAATAAATATAGGCTCCAAAAATCTTCAATTTAATGCGAAATGTATAAATTCTGGCTTTCAAACTCACATTTGAAGAGAGAAAAGAAGGGAATAATGATAATCGAAAAGTGTAATGACATTCGTTCATTTACAAAAGTTTCAACCTTTACATGGCTTATAAAATGAAGCATTTTGAATTTCATCGATGTAAAAATAAACCTTGACAAGTGAAATCATGCGAATAACTACTTTCTTTCGGCAATAACACGATAATAATAGTAAGCTTATTTTAATGCCATCTAGCGAACAACAACGTAAGCGAGAGCCGCATTTTTAATTTGCTTCAATTCTTGCTCCATCCCCTGCCAGTGTCTTCCTAAGAGAAAATTTAGTTCACGAACCGCTTCATCTTTTAATTTAACACAGTTCCTGATTAAATTTCACGCTACATCGAATCAACTCGGACTAAAACTATTTTCTGGCATGAAGTTTTACGCCAGCTTTGACTCAATGTCAGAGACAGCTTCGTTTTATTTCGTCTATCGCTTATAAGACTGCTTGGGTAGGTTTCTTAATTTTAGCATACAGCTTTTCTTTTAAACTTTTGGTTTTGTGAAGGGGGTACCGCTAGAATTTCTCTATGGAGGATAACGCTATTCAGTGTCTGAGATACCCCTTTCTTTCCCCGACGACCTGCTTTGCATTTCTAATGCAAAGAAAGGTCTCTTGCATATTACAGCTGGCGATGATTGCCATTTTATTTTATTTATGACTATTCTTGTGGCTCAAGTTTTAATGAATGCGGCTAGAGGATTTGCATGAATATTTTAAAAAGGGGCCAGCTTTTGTTCGCTTTGACAAATGGCGTCAGAGGATTCTGAAAGTGGACAACTCTATCTACAAAATGGTTCAAGAGATACGCGAGTGAATTAACCGATTTTTAAAGCTCCGGTGCAAGGATTCAGATTTAATATGCTGTCAGTGTTCTTTTTTCTCTTTCCTAGATTAAGTAAAGAACGTTTCCAGTTGTTTTCCCAAGATTTAAAATTTTGTTAATTTTTTTTTCCTACTAAATGTTTTTATGTTCATAAATTTGTTATGGCAAATAAAGAGATATCATGAGAAAAATTAAAGTTTTACAAAAGCTTTCTTTACTTCTTTCAAAATAAATTTCCCTTTCTGGCATGTAGCGCGTTTTATTTTCTTTGTTTCTTGTTCAAGGAATTTAAATATAAATTACTTTTAAAAATCAATTAATCGATAAAAAATATTTGTATTAATGCGATTAACCAATAAAATTCTTATATTGCCATCTGTATACAATCAAATTTATTTATTTATTATTACATTTTTTTTCTGTGTTTTAGCATTCTTATACCGCAATTTTTAAAAATAAATTTATTGAAATACTTTTATGGTTCCAAAGTCTGTTAAATTTATGATTGCTGAAAATGTTAACGAAAAGCAAATATAATGAAATTTTAGCGTCTTTTCAGATGAATGAATCTAAAATTCTTACGGTCATTTAAATCAATTTATTTATCAACGTATCAGATAATAATTGAAAACGTTTCGTGATTTTGCTACTTCATTTAGGAATTTTGTTTTCATAAAATTGCGAATATTTCTGAAATGCATGTCTACATTAAAATGCTGAGGATATAAAAAAAATGAGAAACAATTAAAAGAAACTCTTTGATATATAATTCTTTGCGGAATGTGATAATAGTTTCGTCCTTTCAGGTTTTTTAACGTCCCGTTCCCATATTCCTTTTTCCTAATATTCATAAAATCATATCGATTGCAGAATTTTTATAAGTGCATATTTCATTATCTTATTCGATACAAAATGAATTAAACATCAAAGAATATAATTTATCAAAACATATAAAATTTCTTCATGATTTAATACTGTCGTTTTAAACATTTCTATTAAACATAATCATTGATTAAAAATATATACCATTTTAGGAAACAACAGTATCAACCCAAAACTTTCTCCAATAATGGTCTTATCCTTCTCTCTACGTATAAAATTGTGAAGTTTAGTTAAGGACTGGATGCTTTGCCTTGTGTTGGTGAACAGTAGTTACGAAATATAGATTTTTCATGTAAATCTATCATTTTTATTGAATCTATAATACGAATATGTATTTTTGACATCTTTTCCAAGCCTATTGAAATCAACATTTGATACATAAGATCACATACCGAATATAATCGATTTAAATAATTGTATTTAAGAGTTACTGAGTTTAAATGCTTGCGAAAGTTCTGAATCTCAATGCGTTGAAAAATTTGGCCAAATTTTATTTATCTAGCTTATTATGTTTTAAAATTATCCGATTGTATTTGAATAGACAAATATATTTCTATGGAATAAATTTCATTAAAAATTTAACAGGTATTCAAAAATTTGGTCTTAAGTCGATATATCAAATTTCATACGTCTAGCACAAAACGTTAGAGTTTTCGTGTTTACAGAGAGATATAATCATAAAAATGCGTTTTTCGAATTCAAGTAGGTTTGTAAAGTAGATATCCAACAAAATCTCGAGTTCGAATTTTTTGACGATTACAAAACTTTCTCTTCACTTCGTGCATGAGAAAGTAAAAAGTAGTACCTACATTTGGATATGAAACAAGACAAATACTATGCCCATTGCTAAGGTATTTTCTACCTTCTTATCTCAGCGGAAATCTATGTGAAGAAGAATATTATGCAGGAGGAAGATCCAGGGCTTTGGGTTGCAGATATAGTGTCATGTTTATGGTCTGATTTCGGCTTCTCTAGAAATCTACCATAAAACGGAACTATCGTGGTTAACGGATGAGTGCGCTGTAACCGCGGGATACCCGGAGGTCTTGTCACGACTACTGGAGTGTGACAAAGTGTCTAGTCTTCCCCAATGTCCACCCTACTCATTAACATCAGCGAGAGGGTAACAGCTGTCAAGACATTCCCAGAACCATTTCAAGGCATTTGGATTTATTCCTTATCAGTATACTTTTACAGAATCACAGTGATTCGAAGATAATATACATATAATGTAACATCTTAAAATTTTCTATTTTCAATAAGATTTTACATTACATATCGTTTTTAAAAGCATTCACTAAAAAGTGTTGATTTTTTAAAATTTATATTTTGTATTTAAAATGCAATTTATATATTAAAAACAATAAATTCGTTTGCGTTAAGTTCGTTTCTAGAAATTTGAAATTGCAACATATTTTTTATGAAAAATATTGTTCAAAACAGAATAAAACATTTGCATAGTATTTAAAAAAATTCTGGGAATACAAAATTTTGTTAAATATTGAGTAATAATTGTTATAAAAATTAGTCCGTTTTAAGTATTATCAATATATTTCCCCCAAAAAAAGTTCAAATAAAGAAAGTTTTTGCGATGATTTTATAATACACTTAGTATTTAGTTCATACCGAACGGCATTGTTTTCTATTCTCTTTTTATCACTGAATATAAAAAGCTTCATTT
>JAPMOR010046204.1:43271-94278 GCA_026543865.1 Argiope aurantia | reverse complement strand
TATATATATATATATATATATATATATATATATATATTTAGAAATATGATCTTTCTTGCGTTATATATAATACTGTAAAATTATTCAGCACATTTTATTACTTTAAAAGTAATTGTCTAGGAAATAATTAAAATGAATCGCAGATTTACGATTATTCAAATATACATTTAAAAAGATAGGTATAGATCAACCAGTTTAAAAGAAATTTCAATTATTTTTAGAATTTCGGTTTTGAAGTAAAAATAATTATTTCCAAAATTTTCTATTATTAGATAAATTGGCAGTTAAAATATTTGTAATGTCTTATGAAATTTTCAGGAGCCTTACATTATAACAAATTGCCCGTGCATTTTTTTCTAACAACTTATTTTGATATTTCACTCTAATAACAGAAAAAAAATTCAAATTTTTCTGTTAAATTTCTAATCGCTTTCATTACCATATAAATAATAATTATATATTTTCTTTTGAATATGCTATCTGCAATTGATTGTAATCATTTATAACGTTTGCTACAAAATTCTAATTAGAATAAATTATAACTATTCCTTGATCTATTTTATTATATACTCAAATGTTCTGAATGTTTCTAACCAAACTTTTAAAAAAAAATCATCAATTTTATTTTTCTTTAGATAGTAAATAGAAATCAAATATTCAGGATTTTACATCTATCAAAAAATATTTGTGAATAATGAAGTATTCTGGTATCCCTTTGAAAAGTATTTTATCTTTGAAGTTTTCCACTCCACCAAAACTATATCTGAGATGTAACGATTACTATGAAGGGACTTCAAGTACTTCCAAGTTAAAAATAAATAAAAGAAACTCTTTATCGAATCAAAAAGTTCAAAACACAGTTTTTATGGACCACTTCTGAGGTATCCTCTCAGGAATCAGTGCTTCTATTCCTCTTCAAGACATTTTTTTTTCTGATAATGTAGTTCATTGGAGTTAAAAAAAGTACAAAATATACCTTTCAGTATTGCTTAATAGGTCAATTATACTTCTGCTCGAAGATTTTTATTCAGTTACTGCATGAATAAAGCAAGAATGAAAGAAAAATAACAAGAATTCTTAACTATGAAAAGATATGTTTAGCTGCGGTTCAATAACAATAGGTTGTTACGTTATTTTTTTAAGTTTTAGAAAAGCTATAGAATTAAATATTTTTTTTTGTATTATTCTATTATTAAAAATATGTTACCAGCAATTAGTGCATATTTATAAAATAATATATTTTTGAAAATATAGGAAGTTCATGGCAACGAATAAATTTGAGAAAAAAATTTGAGTGAAGAAAACTTTTCCACATTCTGTTTGATAAAAAAAATTTGATATTTTTATATGAAGATGATAAGAAATGAATCAGCATCTTGAAATATATTAATTTTCTTTTAACAATTCATTTGCATGCAATTGTAAATATTTTACTTCTTAAACTGTACAAAGATATATATATAATTTTCCAAATTGTTTTCTTGCAGAAAAAAAAAAATTGCTTGCGATTATGCAATAATAAATTGTTAAGTTCTTTTTTTTTTTTTTAAGTTTTAGAAGTGGCATAGAATAAGAGATTTTGTTCGTATTATTTATATTCAGTTATAACATTATTATGTTGCCAACTATTAGTACATATTTGTAAGATAAATATTTATTAAAGGTAGCGAGTTTGAGACAACGAATAAATTCGGGAAAGAATTTTGAGTGTCAGAATTTTTTCCAATGCTTGATAGTAAATGCTGGTATATTTATTTATATGGAAAAGATGAAAAGTTAAGCATGATATCAAAATACATTAATCGATTTTTAACATTCGATCAATATGCAATAATAAATATTTTACTACGTAAATTAAACCAAGATATATTTTAAATTTTCCAAATTGTTTTCTTACAGAAAGTCTGTTGCGATTATGTAATAACAGATTGTTAATTTGGTTTCTAAATTTTAAAAGTGGTATAGAATTACATATTTTTTTGCGTTATTTATACACTGTTATACTATTACTGAAAAGATGATGCAGTTTTAAGTACATATCCATAAAAAAAAATATTTATTAAAAGTATCGACATTATGATAACGAATAAAATCGGGAAAAGTTTTTGAGTGAAGGAATTCTTTCCAAGTTTGATAGTAAATGTTGATGTTTTTTTATGGAAATGATAAAAAAATGAACCGTGATATCGAAATGCATAAATTGTCTTTTTACAATTCTTCTATACGTAATTATAAATATTTTCTACATAAAATAAACAAAGATATATATGAACTTTTAAAATTTGTTTTTTTACAAGAAGATATGCCTACACCAAAGAACTCATTGATTTTATTATCTTATAAACACGGTAACTAATATATAATTGATTGATATTGAAATGGCAAAGAATATATCCTTGGAGAGATGATATTCTTGATAGAGTTCATAAATAATTCGTTCAATTCATTAGGAACGGGATTTTTTTCTCCTCCTAGCTCTTTTACTATTAAATATAGAAAATGATATAAAATAGATATACTAAGGCAGAATACAAAATACAACTTTTGAATTAAGAGATTTTTTATAGTTATCAACCCTTAAATTCCCTCTTAAGATGGATATTCAAGATTTTTCAATGCTCCTACCTAAGTCTATGAGCCATCGATGGAAAACACACTTTTTCCCTTTAAACTTTTAAGAATTCAGAAGTAGAAATGAAGATGATGGGATTGAAATTCCTCTACCTGCTTCTTCCTTGTAATAGAAAATGGAAAGATGATTGCTACATCGTTCTAACCCATTTGCATACTGAGAGATTTTTCAGATTCTCACCTCTTGTAAGTTTAAATCTTCTTTCATCCAACAAATTTTGAATATTCAATGCTTTTGTAAAAAGTAAAGATACTTAATTTTTGCCCTCCGTTTTTAGTTAAACTTTGTAGGTGACGTGCAATTTGTCTAAACTTAGACAATAAAGAATCTGCTTTCACCAAATTTTATTCAATATATATATATATTCTTTTTATAATGTTAGCTTCTACTTTTGAAATTATGCAATATCATTTAATAAAGTATTTATATAAGAATATAGAATTTAAAAGTTAAAGACCAATAAATATCATAAAATATTCAACTTGATAATAAATGTTATGACTACTTACCGCAGTCTCAAACCAGTCACTACATTTGTTTATTACATAAACCCAAAAGTTAGGCGAAAATTTATATTTACAATAATTTAATACCTCATTTTGAAAATAAACGTAAAATTTACTTGGAGCATGGTACAAAGTTTGTTTTGGTCACTTAATCTTTTTTTAAATGTTTTTAACAACCACAAATTAAAAGAAATAAATTAAAATTCTGAATTTGATAAATTATTTATACATTATTATTTAAATTAAGTGTGTTTGTACAATTTAAATATCGAAGAAAATTATAGAAAAAGTAACAATAAATTTTTACAAAATTTTATTTATGAGCTAGCATTGAAACTTGAAAACCTAACAAACCTAAAACTGATGTTTGAAATATTAAATATGCGAAAAGAAGGAACAAACACAATTGGAAAAAATGCAAGTTACAGAACAGACAACCAAGAAAAAACCAAAACCTTACCTAATTTGTGAAATGTAAAGTTTTCTTTTAATTTAAATTTCTTCTACTTAAAGAGGTATATTTGTCTCTGGCAATCGAACACAAATTGTTTACCTATAAAACTACGTTAAACATTTTTTAACAACATGCAGTGTACATACACTAATGACGCTCAGGCATTTACAATGCAAATTGACTCTTATTCTTTTAACCTGTCCAGTTATATTTTTTTCTTTTTGAGATCATTGTTTACAATAGTAAATAAGACAGCATGGTAAAACAAAGAGTTGCTTCGAGAGAAACAAATAGTTTTTTGCCCTGATAATAAATTGAAGTAAAGCTAAATAAAAGTAAAAATAATAACAACAGATTACAATAACAAACGGGCGAATCCTCGTTTCTAGTTTAATAAAAGATAAAACAAACGTCTTACAACCTTAAATCCTAATACATTTTTACATAATACATTGCACTGCGTTTTATAGAAAGCACACTGAAAAAATAAAAATAAAACTGCTGGTTTGGTAGAAATAAGATTTTTTTCATTCTTCAAATAATGGAAAAAACATGTAATCGGGGAAAAAAGTCTTGAGCTGTGTAAGATTATTTTATTTCATGTAATGTTTCTGTCTGTAATGCCTCAAATAGAAATTTGGTAAGAAACCCTGATAAAAATTTAAATAAATTTATATATTTTCATAGTATTAGAATATTTTCTTTAAAGATAAAAGCATATGAAATCATTAAATGCTATTTGATCGAATAATATTTAATGGAATTTTGATAATAATAATATATGTTTCAAATATATTATTTATTGGTTTTTTTAAAACTTACTATTAATACTCATAAAAAAGTTCTTAATTAATTACTATTACTTAATTAACAAATTATTTATTGTCAGTTTAATGTATCTTAATTTACAAAGACATATCTGTTAAATAATTAATGAATATATCATCAATATAAATGGTAAAAAAACTATGTCACAATTAATTTTAAATCATAAAAAGACAAATTATATTAAAAATTGTAATTCTAAGTGGCTTTCACTAAGGGAAAAGGCACTACTATTTTTATAATAATGAATACTTTCAATTTCAGAAACAGATGAATGCAAAAGATTGTTAAAAAATATAAAACGCGTATGAAAATGAATTCATACTCCATATATTTAATTAAAAATAATAACATTAAAAAAATAGAAATATATTTATATTTTATATGTTTAAATGGAAGGTATAAAAATTAAATAATCTAGAATTTTCAGCAAAATTATAACTAATATCGACCTGTCGAATTAAATATGCCTGTATATACAGGGTGTTTATTTAGTCCCGGACCCATTTTGATGTTTAATAACTCATAAAATAATGAAGATATAAACAAACTTATGGCATTTATTGATGGAATAACTCATATATTTTCCTTTTCAGGTTTGAATATTTTTACTTTTGTAAATATCGTCTGCTCCTGTGGTTAATTTCAGATAATTTCATTTTCCAGTCTAAATATCTGTACTTTTCTAAATATCGTCTGATTATTAATTGCATTTTTCTCTCTTTAGTTTTTTGGCAACTATTGAAATGTTATTTTTAATTTTGATGTGTTTGTTCTATGTAGTACTTTTGTATGTGATGTTTTATTCGGGTGGATATTAAGGAGAATGCATACACCACAAGAGAAAGCACAGATTTTATGGTGGTTCATAGAAACGAAATCAATAGTGCAAGCACAGAGAAATTTCAGAAGAATTTACCAAAAAGATCCTCCATCCAAAAACAGCATCTTGTGGGGGAAAAAGAATTTTCTAGAAATTGGAAGTATCGCAGATAAAAAACGTTCCGAACGTCCTTGCACAAATGATTTTGATGTTGAGCGTGTCAGAGAGACATTTTTACACAATCCTAGAATATATGTGAGATCAGCGGCAACAGAATTGGATATGCCAATTTCGACGGTGTATAACGACGGTACAAGGTTATGAAGACAAAATTAAGACTGCGTGCATGCAAAGTTCAAATTGTTCAAGTTTTGGAACCGAACGATAGGCCTAGAAGGATGGCCTTTGCAACAGATATGCTAAGGAGGATAGAAGATGCTGCTGATTTTCTGAAGCGCATAATGTTCTTCGATGAAGTATCCTTTCATGTCTCTGGCATTGTTAATCGCCATAATGTGTGAATTTGGGGATCTGAAAACCCCCATGAATACCGTGAGGCACAAAGGGATTCCCCAAAGGTTAATGTGTGTTGCGGACTAATGCACGACTGAGTCATTGGGCCTTTCTTTTTTGCAGAAAAGACGGTCTCATCAGTCGTATACTTAGACATGTTGGAAAACTTCGTATTTTCACAACTAGAAGAGCTTCAGCCACATGTCTTTTTGCAACAAGATGGTGTGCCACTTCATTGGGGTACCATCGTTCATACTTCTTTGAATGGCCATTTTTCAGGAAGATGGATTGGACGAGGAGGTCCAATTCCTTGGCCACCCAGATCACCTGACATAACGCCGCTGGACTTTTTCCTTTGGGGGTTTGTAAAAGACAACGTTTTCAGGTGGAGAATGTCGAACATTGATGACCCAAAAGCCAGAATTACATCCGCAATAGGCTCTGTGGATGCCGACATGCTTGCCGCTACCTAGCGTGAAATTGACTATCGACTTGATATTCTCCGTGCGATGAAGGGGGCACACGTGGAAGTTCATTGACAAGGGTCATGAAACTTTTTGAATCTATTTAACCATTTATGTTATTAATTTTAATCTATCTTTATTATTTTATGAGTTATTAAACATCAAAATGGGTCCGGGACTAAATAAACACCCTGTATACCGAATATATACCTGCCGAATTAAATAATTTATTTAAATATATCTGAAATATTATTTCCCATTTATTTTTTATATACTTAATAGTAATAATAATTAATACAACTTTTATTGAACGTTTTTTTAGGTAGTAATAATGAATAAAGTTTTCATATGGAACATTTTAATTAACATTTAAGCATTAATAAGATTCATATCAAAATTTTTGCCATTCCGAAATGCAATTTTAAACTATTAAAATAAAATATGGTTTTAAACACCGGAAATGTATTTGCAGTATATTCTTTCATGTATTAAAACAATATTTATCATACCGATCACGATTTTATTTTATCATATTTACAACCACATAAACGAAACCAAAATTCTACTTACATGTAAAATCATAAAAATTTTTTAAACATTTAAATAATTACAATTAATTCATTCATTCATCATTTATCCAAAAAGTATATAAAATAATATAATTGGGAAATATACACTTTTAGAAATATACTTTCTGTTGTTTTTGGATCTCATTTGCCTTTTCATGTTTCCTATCTTCGTGATATTAAAATATATATACATAATAGAAAATAGAAAAAAAAAGTAATATAGAAGAAACATTATAATTATTGTTCTTCATATACGTGTAAATCTATCATTTAAATCGAATTTTCTTTAAGATATAATATCAAGTATTTAAAATAAATACATTATTAAATTAATGTTTATTTTTTATGAGTTATACATGTGATCTTCTAACTTAATAATTCTGATAAAAAATTATTAAATTTCTGTTGAAATTCGTTAAAATATATTTAATTAGAACCACTGAATAATTTAATAATTCATTGTTAAATTATTTAATTCTTCATTAATTATTTAACAGTTTAATTGCTTTGATTAAATTATTTAATCAAAATTATGTTTGCAATAATTCTAATTTAAAAAACTTAAAATTCTTGATGTTTATATATATGCTGCAATTTTTATAACCCTGCTATTAAACAAATATATAATCTCTATTACACTTATAAATTCATTTTTTCGAATCATGAGATCGTTGTTTCAAAATTTTATCGAATTTTATTGAATGCACGACATGGAATAATTAATAAAAACAGTTCTATAAGTAGAATCTTTTTATAATCTTTTATACGCTTTTAAACCATGTGGAATTCTTCACCTTTATAATATGATAAACATAGTATTTATGGTATATTCGATTTTTTTTCTCTTTCACTTAATTTTTTTCAGAAAATAATGGTGAATAAAAGAAGTTCTATAGTAGGTTCGATGATTTTCTCTTTCCCTTAATATTCTTTTTAGACAAATAAAAAACAATTTTTAAAATTCTAGGACTTATAAAAATGAAAGAAATTTTATAATATATTATAATATGACTCTGAAAATACGAAAGCCAGATAGAATTTTAAAAAAGTCGGAATAAATTGAGGCTCGATAAAAATGATCAGTGAAGCTTATGTTAGTTAAAATAATTTAGGAATATTTAGTTTTCTGCTTTGATTCTAACTAATTATTAAGAAAAATAGTAAACCTTCAACGAAAAAATAAGTTTTTCGTTGAAGTTTAAAATTTACTTCAATGAAATTTGATATCTATAAAAATATTGAAGAAGAAAAGAATCTTGTGTTAAGTGTCATAAGAAGTTTGTGTTGTCTTCTTTCTAATTTAAGATGCAACGACAAGATTATTTCTTTATGAAAAAAATGAGATCTCGATATTTCTATCAGTTAACTTGTGATCATAGCGTTTTTTTGGAAATTAACAAAAATTGTTTTCGATGTTTTGTTTATGCATACTATATGGTGACAAACTTCTAATCCGTAAAAATGCATAACATTAACTTCGTTTTTACTTAATTTAATTACTGGATTCATATCAAATTATAGATCATAAATTTCAGTGTATAATCTGTTTGCGTCCCATGAGTATGTTAAAAGTATCATAAAAATTTCCAACGAGCTGGGCAAGTGAAATTTATCATATGTATTTATATAAAATCAACATAGTTATCGTTTTAGAATTTAATCTGTCATTTTATAACATGTCAAAATGTCAAAATGCGTTGTCAAAATGTCAAAATGCGTGGTCCCAATTTTTAATGCATTTTGTAATTAGTACTTTTTTATTATTATACTAAAGAAATTCACATTTTATTAATGTATTTTCAATTTTAATGCAAAATGTAATCTCTGATATAGTTATTTTTAAAAAAATTATATGTTAAACGCACTCACTTATAAGTTATGAAAGATCATTTAGGTAATTAAAATCTGCTTCGCAAATGAATGGCATGCATTGCATGAATCCACTTCTTGATTCCATGTCTAGAGATTTCTTGAAGAATAAAAAAACTACCAAACTTGTATTTACTGTATTGGCTTACTATATTGAAAACAGGAAATTGTTAATATCGTTATTATATAACCGTTATATATAAGTTATAAAAAAAAATATGACTTACAAACATAAATCGATAACAATTACAAAATAACAGTTCAGTTAATTTGCAAAAGATTCAAATTAAGAATGGGGGAAGCAAAAACATCTAAAAATTGAAAATAATCAAATTTTTTTAAATATATGAAACAAATACTCAATATTATATACAAAACTTATAAATGCTTTTAAGGATTTCCTATCTACGAGTTGATGAATTGTTGACATGTTGGAGGGTTTAAAAGACCGATTTTATATTTAAAAATGTTTTATTAATATGACTGTGATATTTAATATATTAATTAAAAACAGTCTAAATAAAATTTGGAATAAATTACTTATATATGTTCATTCATTATTTGAAGTAAGTTTACTTGCTTGGTACTAAACTTGGCATATACGAAAACTTTTAAAGTTAGTATAATATTTGTATTTATATATTCAGGGAATAAAGAAAATTGATTTTTATATACTATGTGAATCACTATTAACGTTTCTTTACTAAATAATTTTCAATAAAAAGAAAGCTTTGCGTTTTTCTGAATAAGGTTCTCATGTTACCATCTTAAAATTTATATTCACCTGCTCACAAGAATTGTTTAAAAGTTGCGAGCAAAGGAAAGAAACTCCATCATATTTCCTTGATTGTGAAAGAGCGAACAAATGATTCTAGAAGCGGACCGTTAATGGTAGAGTGTCACTGCAGAAATCAGAATCTATCATTTTCATTCATTCTTAAGGTTTCGGAAAATTTCCCCGCTTCCATTCGTATTTCATTTGACACTCGGAGCTGATCTCCTTTTTTTATTTTTTTAAAATTTTTCTTTCTCCTCTGGTACTTTAAACTAAGTCTTTTGACACACAATCGTTATTGGCTTCATTCAAGTTGAAAAGTGGTTTGAATAAGACCTGGTCTTTAGTGAGAGAAGATTACTGTGGATGATTTTTCACTTTTCTTTCAAGAGACTCTTTGAGGTATAAAAGTATTGAAAGTCTTTATTTTGGAATAAATTGATTCGAACTTTTTATGCTTGATAAAAGTATTAATTGATAAGAGTGTCATTTCTGAATGAAAAATTAAAAAGATCATTTGTGAATATAAATGAAATGAAATTTATTTTGTTTTATTGATACACCATAGATTTAAAAAATTAACGAGTTAACATAATTCTCATTTTAATACATTAATTATATACTTTGTAACTAATTTGAAATTATGTTGAATGATATTTTTGAGTAGAATTGCTCTCTTTGTACTTTGACTATTTATTTGAAAATGACAATGACTTTAATCGTAAATGGAAATCATTTGTAGATATTATCTTTTTTCCATTAGACAGGAAGGAGTTCGTGAAATATATGGTTTGATTGAAGAATTATATTGTCCGCATAAAATGCAGATAGAGCTAAATAAATATTTTATAATACTAAAGCTAATATTTTGTTTTGTTTCTAAGTTAAGAGTTAATTAAATATAAGTTATTGCAAATGCAATTAATTGATTAATGATAATAACCATCAAATCACACTTTATATCTATATTGATAAAAGGTTGTTGTAATTTAAATAAATAAGATGAATATTATACATATTACTTAATACATATTAAAAAATAACCTCTATAAATTATTTTGAGCTTAAAAATATTCATTTTAACTTATATGAAAGCGGCAATTGTATCATTTTTTCAATACTGCTCTCCGATATATTACAATTTTAAAAAGTGATATAGCAAATAAAAATAATAATATAAATATAAATATAAATAAATATATAATATATACAACGATAAATGGTTTTATTTAAATATATTTACATGATTAATTTTGAAGAAGACGTCTAAAAATTATACATGGTTAAAAACATTTAAAAAAATGAAGTGGTGGTCGATTAATGTGTAGATTGGGATTTTCTGTTTTCTTCCATCTTTTGAAATGTTTCATAACATGTTAAACTCATTATATACAGGGTGTTGCCGAATTCGACCGACAAACTCCTAGAGATGATAGTAAGCATCAAAGGAATAATAAATCTCCATAAAACATAGGGTCCCAAATGACGTTTTGTAGGTAATAATTGTCAAAATATAAGAAGTCCGAAAATTGTAGGAAACTGTAAAAAATTAATAAAAAAATAACAAATAATGTTTCAACTATTTTTTTAAGTGAAAGCACACTCTTAAAAGCTTTTTTTTTTTCATGCTGGTAACAAGCGCACTTGATGACCTAGGTTGTCGTAAATTACTGAAAACGAAAAAGTTATTTAGAACCTATATTTGTAAAAAATATTAAAACATGAAGAAAAATAAAAGCTTGAAAATGCAAATAATTTTATATTCTTTAATTTGATATTATTTATATATATATATATATAAAGTTTACTTTCCTAAATCTAAGTTCCCATCTTTGAAAGGATCGAAAGATAATCCAAAAGAAGATTATATTAAAATGAAAACTAATTATTAACGATTTTCCTTCTTATAAATTTATTAGGATAACTCAGAAATGCGTCAGAAATATTTGTAAATAAATCGCATATATAAATATATTTTTCTTTCTTTTCGATAGTCCACAAAAAATGAAATCGAATTCAAAGCTCTCGGGACAACTGAACGCTGGAAATTTGAAATCGCATTAAAAAATATATATTATTATTTACTCATTTGATTTTTATTCTATCTGTTATTAAATGTTTCTGCCGAACTAAATCATGAATTAATCCGTTTCAAAAATATAAATCTCTTTGAAAAAGCAATTTGGAGAAAGTTTCAATCAACTTTTCTTTCTTCACTTAAATAAAGAATAATTCAGTGACACATTTTATAATTTCTTTATGAATGATATATTTTAATTTCTAAGATTTTTGGGTTTGGAAATGTGAAACAATATATTGATTTAAAAAGATTTTACGAAAAAAAAGAAACCCATGAAAACTAATGGGAAAATCAAATCTTCAGCTGAAATAATTTTTGCACACTTATTTATAATGACTGGCATGCATAAATTTCCTAATTAGATTAAGTCTAAATGTTTTTTTAAATATAATATATTTATATCCTGAAACGTTTGACTTAAAATATATATGGAAGCGTTTTTCATTCAACAGGTATGACAGATAAATATACATTTTATTCATATCTTAAGAGAGATATTTGCATAACAAATCAAATAATTTTATATTTTAGATCTTTTTTTAGAATAATTGATCGCATGTACATTATCAGAATGATTCAAATTTAATGCACATGAAGATTTTAAATAACATTGTACACTAGACTGCGCAAACATGTATAAGAATAAAAAATTATTATTAGGTCCAATTCTAATATTTTCCCTCTTTTAATAACAAAAAATAATGTTAAACAGAAAAAATGTAAAATTTAAAACGTTAAACAGAAAAAAATGTAAAATTAGAAAAATATTAATTTTTAATATAAAATTACACTTTTACATATCTTAAATAATGATCTAAATTTTTAAAAAAGTATTTAATAAGACAAATATGTTCTTTTAATGAAACAGCAAGTAAATCTCTTGTACACATGTAACAGCAATATATCAAGAAATTTGAAACTCATGAAAAGTTAGAATAGCTTTTATATTAAAAAGCTCACGTTGTAGAAATTGAAAAGCAAGTACAAGATCTGTCTTTCAAAACATTTGCCCTAGCGGGACCTACATTTTTTTTCTACATTCCAACTTTCGTTAAATAGAAAATATTGATTTTTGAAGCTTATTATTTCTTTGGAATAAAATGAAGAAATCCGGAAATTCAAATCTAAACAAAAGACCAAATGTAAAATTCAAATCCTGAAATCAAAATGAAAGCATAATTGAAACAAAATCAAAAATTCATATCTAAACGAAAGTCTAAATGAAGAAGGCGAAACGTTGCAAGTGAATGCCTTACAAATTTTGACTTTAAGATCTAAAATATTTATAAAACGTTGTCAAATCAATTTAAAAAATATATATATGTAGATTCTCTTACTTACGCGACATTTAAATTTGGTGGTATTCATACATGTTTAGAGTTACTAATATGTATAATACGCAATAATAAATGTTTGACAGTAAATATTTAATTATCTGATAACAAATATTTGCTTCCTAGTGACAAGGAACAAAGCTGATATTTTCTCTCAATTTACCACTGCGTTACACAATGGAATAGTTTGTTTAGCGTTATACATAAAATAAAACATGATTATTTACAATCAATTATATAAATACTTTTTACTGTCTGTGATGTGAATCAAATATTTATGTGCCAATTCAAACGAAATATTTAATTTGGATTTCACAAAATGAATGATAATTGTTTCTCACTAACACAAATAGTAATTTGACTTATCTGAACCTTATTCAGATAGATAATTCATAAGAAAAATTGTCTATTCAATAAATCATTTTCACAATTAATTAAATTGCTATAGAAGGCTAAAATAGAGAGAATAATTGCTCATAACATAGACATTCTAATTTATTAAAAGTTGCATAGTATTTAAAATAATATCCAGAATAAAGCAGATACCTATTTTAATAAAACAATATATAAAAAATTACTTTTAAATAAGAGATTAATACTCTCTAAATAAACAAATTCAATAAAGCATCAGACATCATTTATCATTTATTAGTTTTAGAATTGAGAAGAAATATTTTTAAATGAAGTTAGAAGTATTGTTTTATTTTTCAGCAAAAATCTAAAAACAATTGCTCGAAATTGAATTAATTTGCAGTTCTAAAAGTAAAAAAAAAAATCAAAAAGTATTGTTGTTTAGAAGAGGTTATTTAGTTAAATTTACTATCTTAAAAATTATATTAACTTCAAAATATAGCTGAAATAATTTTATGTAATAAGCTGATTTGAAATTTATATATTTATTTACTAGATATTTCATTTGATGCAGACAGTTTAAACAAATTTCTAACTCAAATTTTCTTCAAGAAGAAACGGTAATTTTTTACGGCCATGATTTGGCAATATTTCATCAGAATAAATTATTAATTTCTACCATCTTTTAATATACTGAAGCGCTTTATGCTAAAGGGAAAAGTTATATTTGATTTACTACTTGTGTTTTATTTTATTTTAATAATGTGTTATTTATTCTATAATAAAATAGTAATGTTTGTTTAAAATTTATATTTATATTCAAGAATGCTCTAATTATTTTATAAATAATTTTATGTATATCTTAATCAAATTGTCGAAATTTACAACTAAAACACAAAGTCCATTTGCGAATACTATTAGTACAATTAGATGAAAACCAGTGTTTGTTATTCATCAAAATTTAACTACTAAAAAGGACCTTTATTACTGAAAATATACAAAACAATTTCTGCAATAATATAATAGCATTAATAAAATTGCGCAAAAACTAGATAATTTCATTTTTTTATTATAATTTTAAATATGCTTTCATTAGATGTTAAATGTTATTATTCTTGTTTAAAGAATTATTATTTTCATAGAATTCGACATTCAACATATGTTTTCCAAAATACGTAAAACCGTAAATTATTTATATTACTTTAAGTACACTTGAAAATAAATAAAAAGTGAATCTGAAATATTAAATATCTATTAATTTTAATTTTCTTTACTGAGATATTTATCAATTAAGGAAGAAAATCCTAAGAAATGTTTTTTTGCGACCTTTTTACTGTAATGTGCTTTAATGTTGGAATAATAATTTCTTCTCCCCTTTTTTCGAATAGCATTTCATAAAACAAAGGTGTTTGAATAAATATTAAATGCAGCAGTAATAAATGTTAATTCTTAAAAAGTCTAATCTGGATAAAATACTTTCATAATGTGGAGAAAACTATTTAAATTCATATGTTTGTTTGAAAATATTCGAACATTTTTTTATCTTATAAAATGGAATTTTCATTTTCTTTAAAATTTTTATCTTAGGAAATGTGGAGGCTCATGGAAATCTAATGGCACAATTTACTCTTTGGATGGTCACATATTCCAAACCCGAGTATATGATACATAGTCTGAACTCCTGTACATTTACTCTATCTTGCACCAAGAATTTTTAGGCATGCATGGTATGGAAATTTATAGAGAGATGATTCCTTCTATCCATATAAATGATCTGTCTGATAATAAGTTCCAGGTATATAACACCAAATAATCATCTGTCAACCGTAGAATGGGAAATAATATAACTAAACCATATTTTAGAGTAACTTACAGAAGCAGTTTGATAAAAAGAAATAGTAGATAATTGGCAATATTATCTTAGCAAGACGATTCTTTAGAACTAATTTGCATGAAATTAAAAATTGATATTAAAAATTTCATAAAACATTTTTGAAAAATGAAATCTTGAAATTTATTATCTCAGAGACATTTTAATAAAGTTAGCAGAAGTTAAATATGTACTGAGTTTGAAAGCAATTAATTCATAGTGCTTCGTAATTTTTAAAAATCCTTCAATGTATTTTTTTACTTCATTTCAGTTATTTCCCAAATTTTATTTATCTACGAGACCTGACTTAACAAAACCAAAATTAATAATTTAATTAATTGTCTGTAAAAAATAAATTAAGTTAAAAGCTTCGAAGTTTAAAATAAAAAAAATACGAGAAAGCATTTTAAAATTTAGTTTAATTAACATTTATCATTACAGTTCTCGTCATTATAGTTAATCAACAATTGATAATACATTTCCAAGTTAATTTTTGATACTCTGGAAATGTCTCTATTTGTAAGATTTGATTTATTACATTAGTTTGATATTGGTTTCAACTAACTGCTTCTTTCTACGAAAAGAAAACTGCACTTCTCTATTTCCGGGTCTATTCAAAGTATACGAAAAACTTTTAAATTATATATATTTTAGAAGCAATTCTGAAGTTAACTGAACTATATACACATTGAATTCAGTGCTACAAACTTTCCGAAATACGGGAAGTTTGTAGTATTGAAGCACTTTCGAAATAAAATACATCAGCAAACATGAGCTGCATATTAAATATTCCTGAATATTTCGAAAAGAGTATTCAGTAATATAAATTTAAATATCAGAATAATCAATGTCTGAATTGTAAAATTCAGAAAGCGTTACTTGTATTATTGAAATTAATTTTGTTAAAAATAATTCAATTAAATTATTTAAAATTGTATTATATTAAACGGAATAATATGGGCAATATATAGATTGTAATTATATGAAATGTTGTTTTCATTTTCAAAAAAATAAGCAGTTTTTTTTTCTTTGCTTTTCTAACCCTGATTCTTTAAATTAATAAATTAAAAAGTTGTAGGAGTAGTGATTTCTCATAAAAGAAACTTAATTAAAAATTCTAATGCAGAAATGTAGATTTATAATTTCAATGTAAAAAAAGCAACGATTTTAATCTTATAAATATTATCTAAAAAAGTTATAATAGATGAGAAATGCAATTATAACATTTTCCAAGCTGAAACAATGCAGTAAAATATTTATCATTTAATAAACTGATATACTTTGTTTTAAGTTTCAAACATGCAACGTCTTTAAAACAATTTGTTACTAAACAAAGTCTTCATTCTGGAAAATAAAGATTTTGATAATTTCATTAAATACCAATATTACTTAAATGAAAGTGAATTCTTTCATCTGAGGGTTATTTTTTTCAGGCTTAATGTTTTTATTAATTACATTAATTTCCGAAAATATGTCTTTCATATCTAATGAATTAAATTCTAATATTTAATTTAGACTATAAAGTTATTTAAATATCATTTTCACTAGATAAATTTAAGCATTTTCTTAAAACCAATGAGAAATTTAGTCTTTATATCATATAGTTTAGTCGTTTTTAGTTTTATATCATCCATTTTAGATTACGTCAAAATTTACAGAGCTGTCATTGACCTCAATGTTTTTTAATTTCGCTCTTTTCAAGCTTACCGTTATTGTCTGAAAATTTTAGAATTATTTTTTTCATTTACAAAGAGTTCTTGGTAGTTTTTCTATAAATCTTTTATTTTTGTTTTGTTTTGTTTTGTTTCTATAAATTTTTTGTAAAAGTTTGTTCTATAAATTTTTTGATGAAGAATAATGTGACTAATAAAAAAGGGAAGAAAAAATCAAGTTGAGGGAATAAGATTTTTTCGGCTTTTAATGTTTATGCTTGTTATTTTCTGTTAACTTTCTTTTTGATGCCCTTAAGAAATTGCTTGTGAGAAATCTAGATTTAAAGGTATATAATTGTAGCATATAAAATATATCTATTTATATAAAAATGAAAGACTATTTGCATTATTTTTTGATGTATTTACTAATTTCGTCCGATTTTGAAATGTAACAAATGTTCTCTTCAAGACAATTCGAAGGTCATTGTTAAGTTTTCTCATTTCAAAGTTTATTAAAATGCGATTTACTTCGTGTACTGCGAGTTTGATGTGGTGTATGCCAAGTACGTATTATTTATTTTAGTTATATATATATATATATATATATATATATATATATATATATATATATATATATATACTTTTGCCGATTGATGCATTTTCTAAAATACTTTTAATTTAGAATTTAAGCTATGTCCTAACTCCATCAAAACCATCCAATCGCCTCCTCTTGCAAAAATTACGATTGAAAATGAGTTCTTTGAGCATTAATTGCTAAACAGAATTTGAAATGTTATTTTAATTTTTGTTTCGCAACCGCAGTTTACCAATTCAATAGTAATGATTTATAATAGATTGATTCCATGCAATTCATATTTTTCAATATTATGAAATAAAAAAAGGAACTTTCACATAAATATGCCCCATATGCATTATTTAACAGTAAGAAAAGATATACTTTTGTATTAATTATTCTTGTTTAACTTAAGAATTGTATGACATCTAGTTTTTTTTTTCCCCAAATTAGAAAATTCTCTCATGGTTTCGAGTACTTTCATTTAGAAAATAGTTAGAATCCCTGAAATCACACAACTCTTTCGCCCCTTTATTACTATTTAAGGTGTACGTATCTTCTAGTGTACGTACACACTAGAAATTTTTTTTTAAATTTTAACTTTAAAAATCCAGTTTTTTCGTAGTAGGTCATTAATATATGTTTAAACTCATTTCAGTGAGAAAAACCATATTACACTAATTATTAATTAATTAAATAATATTTAATAAGCTAATTAGCATATTTTTTGAAACATGAAATCTTAAATTCTAATTTGTAGAGACACACAATTCTAGTTGGAAATTATGCCTAATAGTCTTCATGTTGTCTGTCTCAATCAAGTCATAAAAATGTATAGTTGTTTTTTTTAACAATTTATTCATCAACGATGAATAGAAAAAGCGAGATTTTTTCTGTAATTTTAACTTTTAAATAGCTATTAAAATTTATTTCTAAAAATATAACTTTGATTGAGACACAAAACATTCGCTGTTTCATACAGATTTTTTTGATATATAAATAATTATATTTGGTTAATTTCCTGTTGTATTATTGTTGTTTGAATGAAGCAACATAGTGGAAAAATATCATTCTTTATAAAATGAGTTAAAAAAAACTGTAACTAGAGTTTTCAATGAAAGCACCTCAAAAAAAATAATTATTACTCGAGAAATATTTCGTATATTGACAACATCCTGGTATCGTTTGAAGGCTAAAGAATCAGAGAACATTATTAAGCAATAAAAAAAAATATTCGATATTTCGGACGATTATTTTTTATTATATGTTGGTAAAAAAAAATTGATTATTTTAATTTCGGACATGAGACCCATCTCAAACTATGCCCCTTTGGAAAAATAAAATGATTTTACTCCTGCATTAAAAATAAATTATAATGGATTGTATAATTCAGATATGATTTATATTCATCTTCTATTTGCGTTATTTGAATGTAAGGTACCAGAATGTAATATTTTTTTGCATCTTTAGTGTTAGACCACACGTAAGTTTGGATAAGAACATTTTACATAATACAAAAAAAAGCAATATTTTTTTTGAAACAGTCAAAAAAATTTTTTTTGTTATATGTAGAATATGAGTGCAATCAATGTGAAAATTTTCAGTGGTATTATAGATGGATAGTTAAAAATTGAATTCATATAATATTTAGGCACTAGTTTTATTAACCATTCGTTAAATTGTGTTGTTAATTCATAAATACTTTCATAAATAATTCATTAATTTGTGCTTTCAATAGCTGCGTAAATTATTCTTTAATATATTGACTAAAGAAAACAAGAGTTATTGAAATTAAAAAAAAAAACTAACAAACATATATTTTGTTATGTAATTTTACTAAAAATATTCAAAAATATAAAATACAGAACTATTATTTGAGTTTTCTCGTATATTATTTACCACAAATTTAATAAGAAAGATACTTGATAATAGAACAATACTATAAAATCAAACTTACCTGATAGCATAGAGCAGAGTGCAAATAGGTACCAATTCATCATAGTGTAAGATATGATCAGTTTCTTGATATGAATAATTTGTATATATTAAACCATAAGTCATCCAATTTTCAAAATGTTTCTTTTTTGCAAAATGTATATGATATGATATTTCAGAATAAACAAATATTTCAAGTTTGAAGAGTTTGTTTTACTTTTAATCTGAAACTAGCTGCATTTTATTTCAAAAAATGCAAAACACATTTATTTTAAATATTCCCTATTGCTAATAATAAATTGATTGTTACATTAATATGTTTTCATCGGAAACTTATTTCCAAAATTCACAGTTAAAAAGTATTAAACATCATACACAACTTCGCAAAAATTCTTACTTAAAACGCACACCACACTAAGGCATCCAGAAAAGTTTCCCTATCTTCCACCACAACCACCGAGTTTGCCGAAACTTTTCAAAACTCCGCTGCGAAACTTCTTCCACACGTGGCGGAAACTTCCATTCTCGTAACTTCAACCAGTAAATTTTCACTGCAAATTTCAGAGAAGTCGGTCCTGCATTTCAGCAACTAACTCTCTTTCTTCACGGTCACTTAGCAAAGAACGGCATGGTCGAAAAGTTTCGATTCGCCGGACACTACGAAACTACCTGCATCACCAACCACAGCTTGTTTCTATCTAACGGAACCGGGTAGTGGAACACGCGGGCCTGTTCCCCTCTCTGTCCCTTTCTCTCCATCGCTCGCTCCCCGCATCAATATTAGCAGTCACCATAGTTACGCCCCTAGCGGCGAAGGACTGTCGACTTGCCTCCTAGGCGATTATTAACACATGTCAGTCACACAGTTTCTGGGCCTTTCGCAACTCTTAGAGGGCAGGCCTTAAAGGGAAGTTTTTTAACTTGGAGTAGAGGCGAGGAAGAATTATAGAAAAAGGAAACAACGCAGTGATCCGTGAAGATATATTGGAAACTAGATTATCGTTTATTTAATATCAGATTTTTAATTTGTTTGGTCCGTACTGTATTTGAAACATTTTTTAAAAGCTATACATATAGATATAAATTGCAATGTAAATAAATAATGTTGATGGCATTTTCTTTCTCGGGATTTATGTTCCAAATGTTTGTTCTAAAAGTGAAAATTACGCATTTACAAGAAATTAATTATTTTTTTATTATTATTTTATAAGTTTTAGGTAATCGTAACTTATGAATTTTTGTTTTTGTTACTATGAACTATTTTGAATTTTGTTTACTTTTAGAGTACCAGATTTTTAACATTTTCCGTTTTCCTCGTAGTTTAACATCATTTTTTTATTTTAGAAAAATTATACACACTTAATTTTTGTTCAATGGAACTTTTTCAGCCAAATAGTCCGAACTCAAACCAACTATATTTTAGAAACAAGATCTGAAATAATACTTGCGTATAATTGGGGATGGATATTTACAGTGAACAAGAGGACCTTGTTCACAACCAAGCCTTGGGCACTGGTGGATGGTGTAATGAACACGAAATCTTAAACTTAAGGAGATATTAAGATTAATTATAAGGAGTAATCTTAATTTTTAGGAGGTATAACGCATTAAAACTTTAAGCGTTTCACTTCCTAAAATAAAGCCTAAACTCAAGCAAGAAACTCCACACTATAGTCAATATTTATATTTACCTAGCCACTTGCGAAGATGGAAGCGAAAAAAAAAACTCTTACCATGCATTTTAAGCCACTAGATATTTAATTGTTTGTTTGTTTAAATTATTGTTTTATTATTGTTTATTTAGAGTATTTATTTTGGAAATAAAAGATCCATTGCTGTTTACCCTGAATAATATTTAATCATTTTCGCTATTCAATTACATAAAATTAGTAAACATTTTTGAACATAACAATTACAATTAAATATTATTAAACATACAATTACAATTAAATATTATTATAAATACAATTACAATTAAATTAAATAATTTTTAAATACAATTTTACATTATTTTACATATAATTACAATTAAATAATCTATAATCTCTAATGATTGGGAAGGAAATCCATTATGATAACTATCTGCTTTCTCATTTATAAAACAAAATTGTTAATATTATTATATTAAAATAATAAAGTCCAAATAAAATGTGATTTAATTTTATTCATTCGTTCGTTATAGACATATGACATGGTTATTTGATTAATAGAAAAATTTTATTCTACATATGAGCTGAAATAGGTGTTATGTGATAAATCCACTAGAATCTCTCTCAAATCTCTTGAATGAATTGATATGTCTTCTCAGAAACATCTAGATAATTTCCATACCTTCACCTTACTTATTTCCTTATACCTGATAGATTAATTTATTATGAATAAACAAAGTCAATAACAGGTTTTTTAGGTGGGGATCCAAACACACGCATTTTGTTTATTTACATTTATTTATTTCAGAAATATACAGGGTGTTGCCGGCAAATTCAGAGGAGTGATAGTAGGCATTAAGAGGATAAAGAATCGCCCTACAACATGGGGTCCCACACGACGTTTAGTCGGTAAAAATCGCAAAAATATACGGAGCCGGAGAACTGTTGGAAACTGTAAAAAATTAATAAAAAATGTAAAAAATGATGTTTGAACCAAGAATTTTTTTAAGTGAAAGCACATTCTTAAAAGTTTTATTTTCATGCTGGTAACAGTCGGATTGAAAGATCTAGAATGTCGTTTATTACTGAAAACGAAAAAGTAGTTTAGAACTCGTATTTGGAAAACAAATATTAAATCTTGAAGAAAAATAAAAGCTTGTAAGTGTCAGAAATTTTATATTCTACAGTTTGATATAAGAGTGTAATGTGAGAACTGCGGAATTTTAAAGATATTAAAGAAAAACTAAAATGGGGCTCAGAAAATATCGCTGCAACATTAGACCGTTGTTCGCAGAGAGGGTTGTCAAATTCGAAAGTCAAATACAGAACAAGGATAATAGGCATTAAGTAGAAGAAAAATTACCAGAAAACATTGTGTCGTAGGTTATGTCTATTCAATGAAAATCGCAAAGCAGACGTCGAAAAGACAGTGAGTCTAGAGAAAAGAATGACCCTATGATTGCGAGGAGTAGGAACAAAGTAATCGAGAAGAAATCTTCTCGTATGTAAATTTTTCATGCGTTCGAGGAAAATAAAAGCAATGAGCAAGTATTCATTAATGAGCATTGCAGAATTGACGGTCGTTAAACTTCATTCACAAACAACAAGTCAGATTATCGAATGTAAGTAACTAAAATGTACTGGTGCTCCATCATGCATTGACCGAATGTTTTGGAGCACAATTATCGGTATCCCTTGAAGTAACTCGGCTGGAGGAACGTGCTGGAAGTAATCAAGGTACTTTGTGCTTCTGAGGCGTTCGGGCAGAATATACGGTCCAAATAGACTCTGCCTAGATGTTAATATCAAACTTGTGTTGTACGTTCGACGAGATAGTGATGCGGGGACTTCCGAATGACCAAATATTCGCATTATGCTTATTATAGACACCTTCTCTCATAAAGCAGGCTTCATCTGAGAATAAAATCTTGCAGAAAAGTGTGCATTGTCCTCAGTGGCATCAAGCATCCAGCATGCGAACTCCACCCGATTTGTGATTTTCATTGAATAAACGTTACCTGCGATGCTATGTTTTCTGGTAATTTTTCATCTACTTAATGCATATTATCCTTGCTCTGAATTTATCTTTTGAATTTGACAACGCTCTCTGCGAATATCGGTACTGATGTTGCAGCGATGTATTCTAGTTCCCATTTTAATTTTTCTTGGATATCTTTAAAACTCTGCAGCTCTCACACTACACTCTTATATATAACTTCCTAACATTTCCTAGATTTTATTTTTCTTCAAGTTTTAATATTTTTGCAAATATGAGTTCTAAGCCATTTTTCGTTTTCTGTCATTTACGACTGCCTTGATCATCAAATCCGCATGTTATCAGCATGAAAAAAAGAAAAAAACTTTTAAGAATGTTCTTTCACTTAGAAAAAATCATAGTTGAAACAGCATTTGTTATTTTTTTGTTAATTTTTTACAGTGTCCAACAGTTTACCGACTCTCTATATTTTTCCGATTTTCACCTACTAAACACGGTTTGTGACCACATGTTGTATAGCGATTCTTTCTCCTCTTGATGCTTAATATCACCCCTCTGAATTTGTCGGTCGAATTCGGCAACACCTTGTATATCATTGTCAAAGAAGAAGGTTAAATCGTTACTGGCAAACCCTCTTTAAACTTCCTCGCCCTAACACGGGTAGAATAGTTGTCTTGATGAAATGTATTTACTTTTTTTATGCTCATATATAAAGTAAATAAGTTCGGTACTAAAATGAAGTTTCAAACCTAGAACACTGGTCCTGAAACCCTCTCAAAGAGAGTACAAATCACTCACTTAAAAGATAATACATTTCTTTTGTTTTTCCTTCATTGGAATAATATTTTAAAAATTACATTTTTTATTAATAAAAATAAATAATAATAATAATTGTGATCTCTTCAATAAATATCGATCCATTTTATTTAATAAGCTTATTAAAACCAAAGGAAAGATAGTCCAATTTTTCTGAAATTTATTAAGCGAATTATGCATTAAATGAATACAGTGATTGTATAACTATTGTGAAATATCATACTTTATTCCTATTTAAAAAATGGGCCAAAGATAAAATAAATTATTTATAAAATGTAAAAAGTAAAATCTTACGAAGCTGAAAATTTTAATCTTATTTTCAACAAGGTTTAAATAAGGTAACCTTTCAAAAATTTTAAAACAAAGTTATGAAGAAAAATTGCGAAATTTTCTTATTAAGAAAATAATCTATTCTTTTAAAAATATAATTTAAAGAAATGCTATTTTGTACAAGAAAGATTTTTTTCTCTTAAAACGTAAAGCATTTATTTTCCTCCATGAAGAAATTATTCTAATTAGTCTCTAGTCAATGCTGCATTTCCATCAGCTTTCCGAAAAAAATTCTTTCAACTCTTTTCTATTTTTTAGGGATGCTCATTAGAATTTAGAAATGAGATCGAAACTTTAACCTTATCTAAAAAATTAAAGTCAAATAATCATTGTTCAAATAAAAATATGGAAAAAGAGATACTTTTTAAAACAATAGCTAAAATACATATTTTACGTCTTACTAATGATGGTGCAGGGTTCTTACAAAAAACTTTTGCCAAGAATACTCTAAATTGCTTTTATATATGGATGAATACAAAATTCTTTTCGTAATGAGCTGGTACATATATTAAACCAACAAACCATTGTATATTTCTTTTCTTTTTTATCCACAATAATCTGCCACAATTTTAATGATCTTTTGGATGATTTTATCACTCATAACTTCTTGAATGCTTTATGCACTAAATACGAGTTATAAAAGAATACAATAAATGATTCAATAGCGATTTAGTTACGTCATATCATATTTCTGCTAAATATTGAAGCAGAACAATTGCTATGTTGTGATGGACCTCGTAATTTTCAATAGTGGGCCGAAGTGGAGAGCAACACCTCTGGAGGAATTCTCTTCTTCAGGTTTCCTCATTACAGTGTCGCATTGAGCGTTATACGTGTGTGACTAATTCAGCCTTCAGACTTGATACCTCAGTATAGCCTTGCACATAAAATGTCTTCATCAGACAAGAAATCCCAGCACCATACTGTGATTTTTATTCAATTGCGCATAAGACTAATGAAGTTTAGAAGATTGCCAAGAAAGTGGAGGAAAATTACATTTGGTTCATATGTAAATATCCAAATATGTCCAAATCTGCAACTTATAAAATACATGCATTTTTAATGCCCATGAAGTGATCTAGAAATTGTAAGCTGTGTAATTTTATCAAGCTTAAATGACAGCAAACAAACGGCAAAGATATATTTTGCCTCATCATCCGGATGCTGGCTGTATTCAAATTTAATTTTTTCATAGTTTCTAAAGAAGGTCAGTATAATTTAGAGCAGGAGAAAGATCGACTGATACTGTAGCCACAACATTTGCAGTAACGTTTCCACATAGTCCTAGATGGAATTGTACCCTATAAAAGTAAAATGCTGTGCAATGGTATCAAAATACACCTTTAGTTAAATAAAAATAAATTTCAAATGCAATTTTAAAATTTATATTGTTATCAGCAGTTTTAAAATTTATGTTTTAATTAGCAAATATAAAAAAAATAATTCAAACTTGCTTGGAACATATGCGCTTGTGCGTATATTCCAAGAAAGATTAAACTCAAATAAAATTTTCTAATGAAAAATGCATCCGCAGAAATTGGTTGAAAGAGTGCACTTGTATTGAAGGTCACAAAGCAAGACGCTACAGGGTCAATTCATTCAATTGAGCTAAAAATAGAATAGGAGTGACCGAAAATCCATCGCTAGCGGTCTTACAGACCGCGCGTCCCCAGTTAAGGGTTAAATTATGCATCCAAAACTCAAAAAAAAAAGTTCCTATATACAAAGTATCTTTAAAACAATAATATTTACACCTTATAGGGCTCTAATTTTTATTTTTTATTTCGACCAATATTTTGTTTTTTCTTAAAAACATTCCCAATTTTTTTAACTAAACATAATGAAACAAATATTAAAGAATCGCGTATTTTATAATCATTTGGAACATAAAATGTTTTATTAAAATTGAGAAAATATAAAAGTTAAAAAATAACTGTAATCATATTCTAAATGATTATCTTAGTTTTTTTTTATTTAAACTCAATATATTTATTTAATTAATTTGAAATGAGATTTTTGCTCATTTCCAAGTAATAGTTTAAATGCGAAGGAATAGATAAGGCCCAGTAATAGTTCTAAGACAAATAATTGTTTAAATTCTTATTTTTCAGATATGAAGCTTTCAGTTTTAACTTATTTGAAAGCAAAATTTAAGCTACATCATTATGAAATTACTTTTAAATTCTAGCGATTTCTCAAAATACGTTAATGTGGATTTTATAGACAATCATTTCCTAAATGCGCGATATACTAATAATGCATAATAAACTGAATATCTTTTCTTGAATTTATATCATTGATGTTATAGCTCAAAGCAATTAAAAAAAATAGCGCAAATATTAAAGTTATTTTTTAAGAGATTTGCAAATTAATGTTTTTTGGCAATTAAATTTTAATTATAATGATTCTGATACTAAGTTCAGAATCATTTTTGTTGTATCAATCTCTAAATACGTTTTATTTTTAAATTTAATAGTCTGGTCTTAAACTTAATGGCCTAATTTAGTTTAAGCAAATGTACATTTAAATAGTTTTAGCTAATTTCATGACAATTATTCTATTTGGTTTATGTTTCGCAACGATTAATGAAATAAAGTTAGCATTCTTTTCCTTTTTTATTTTCTTTAAAAAAGTGTATAAAAAATATGATGAAGAATAAATTTTGAAATTAATTTTTTTAACGTTTTTATCTGAACAACACAAACACAATTCTATGTTACAATGCTGAAAATTTAGCTGTAACTTTATTAGAAGAGAAGAAATGTCTATTTTCCTCAAGCAAATAAAAATTTCTGACAATTGAATACATTTCCTATGTTAAGCAAACATTATTCGCACTAATTTTTTTGCACAAATTTTAGGGAAAAATATTGCACTCGTTTCATTATTTAAATTCTCATGATTAGCCTTTTTTTAATGTCAAAGCTGCCTTTAAGATTATATGAGTTATATTATATTCTGTTGTATTTAGTCTTGATTTTTTTTTTTTTTTACAAATTATGAAAAAAGACAAAACGAAATATTTTTTTAAATTTTTTTTTATCATTTTTAGCAAAGAAAAGGAGGAAAGAAAAGAGAAGAAAAAAAAAGGATTATTTGAAGGGAAGTAAAAATATAATTTTAAGTATATCTTAAATTTCAGTATTTGATGTTGAATCATTTGCGGAACAAAAATGTCATTAAAAATTTAACTATAAGCGTGATTCGAATATCAAGAAGAACTTAAATGTTTGCTAATGAAAATTAATGTTAAGGTTTACTAAATGTTAATGTTTACTTAAATGTTTACTAATTTTCTTTTAATTCCTTTACAAAAAGCAGTATAATATAAAACTCATACATATAAAATAACCTGTGTGATATAAAAAGTATGCTTAATTTTATTGCAATTATTCTATTTAGTTTAGGTTTTGCAATTATTAATGGAATGTAATTAATATTATTTTTATTTTTAATTTTGTTATAAAAAGTTTATGAAAAGTATGTGAAAGAATGAATTTCATAATTTGTTTTTATTAACGTTTCAGTCTAAACAACACAAACACAACTCTAAGTTACAACGTGAGAAAATCATCCGTAATTTTATTAGGAAAAAAGTAATGTTTACTTTCCTCAAGTTAATAAAATAATAGAACAATTGAAAACATTTCCGATACTGAGTAAACATTTTTGCTCTAATTTTTTTGCACACCTTTTAGGGAAGAAATTTTGTTTCTTTTCATTATTTTGCTTATTTAAATTCGTATGATTCGCCCTTTTACAATGTTAAAGTAGCTTAACATATTTTATGATGCATTTGCATTTAATAACGAATATTTCTTTTGCTGTTTTTTTTTCTGTTTTTTGTTTTTTGTTGAATTTTGTTGTTTTAAAGTCATAGTAAAAATCAAAAGAAAACTGATATTGTTTTTTCAAACTTTTATCTCCTTTAACTAAGAAAAGAAATAAAGGAAAAAAAAGGATTGTTCTTTCATTTGCCGTAATAATGTAGCTTTATGCATGCCTTAAATTTTGGTAGTTGATGTTGAATTATTTATGGGATCAAAACACCATTAAGAATTCAATTATAAGCGTAATTAGAATTCTCGTAAAGAATTAAAATGTTTACTAATGAAAGATATCAATTTTCTTCCAAGATGTTTTTTTTTTTTCAAATAGCAACATAATATATAGCTTAGACAAATGATATAACTTCTCTGAGGATAAATGTGTCGATGATAAAATTCCTCGTTTCCTTCTATTCCTCGTTAAATTATCCTTCTGTGAGGATAAAATTCCCTGTTGAGAGTTGTCATATCCAAAACTTATTACAGTTATTAAGACGTAACAATTTACACATTGAAACTTTGAGAGTAACTGTATATATGGATATAGAAAACATTCATTGAATAAACCAATGAGAGTAGGCTCCCTAAATCCTTCCCGCATATTCTATAATAAACTTGTTATGCCAGAGACATGCATGACATTGGCTTACAATAATTACGAAATATTGCTTGGCGTGAATTTAACATGGTTTATCGAATCTAACGTGTCATTCTTGGAACGTCTTTTGGCGACTTATCTCTGACAGTCGCCAAATAGTCGCAGTTAATAGTATCCCAAAATCGAATTTGTGTTTTAGACACATTTTTCTCAATCGGTTGAAACAAACATTCGACACAAAACTGCAGTTGCCACTAAATCCCAAAACTAATTTAGTATATTTAAGTCTCTTCCTTTTTGTATTATCGCTTTCACATATTTCTGAAATTACAGAGCACCTGGCAGTTAAGCTTCTGTTGGATTTGATAGGTATCAAAAATTTAGCTGTTGAGTCTGTCTACCGAATCTTATCTATCATGTTTCCTATGCTTTATAGTAATCATGTTAACTTATATTCGAACAGCTAGACATATGGACTTCTGTCCAACTAATTTTGCTCAAATTTGATTGAAATCTGCAAATTGGGTGTAAAGATCGTATACCAAATTCCAGCTGTCTAGCTCAAAGTTTTTTTTTTAATTATCTTTGTAACAGACAGGCATGTTTTGCAAAAATGCGTTTTTCGATATCAGGGAGATCTAATACCAAGAAATTCGTCAAAATCTCGATTTCGAATTTTCTGAAGATTACTGTAATTTATATATACTACTTACAAGTAAAAGTAAAAATAATTATTTCCAAATTGAAATATAAGAAGACATAATTAAAGGCAATTCTTATTTTTCTTGCATATTCTTTTTACGGTATGCAATTGTTTTCAAAAATATAAAATTATTCGTTGGAAAAGCTTTTTTTGAGAAACTCGCTAAGTTACTCATATACAACCTGTGTCAAATAATTTATGACGAATTATATCTTTCCCGCCATTTCCCGTTTGATAATTTTTTATTCTAAAAAAACTGCAACAAAACATACTTACAAATTTCAAAGCAATAAAATAATATTTCCTATAGAGAAACTATGAAAGTTGGCACTTTAACCTAAGGAGATAAATAAAACTAATATCTGCAGACATAACAGAGAGGATCTCTATTCAAATAGAGGATGATAAAATCCTCAAACTTGTATGCTGCAATCAGTTCCTCAGCAATGCTTGTAAGTCTTACAGCAACTATTACATTACATCAAAAACAATTTCCTGTGTGTCATGGAAATTGGATGACGGATGTCAAAATAATAAACCTTCTGAGGGATATATTTTTAAAAATTGTATTGCTCTTCCCATCTATTTATTAAACTATCCAAAGTGTTTAAGACATTTTAATAAATGTTTTACAGCTACAGGCAGTTCTATATAGGAAAACTTTACTTTCCTATGTAAAGCATTATTTTTATAAAATAAAAAGGGCTTAATTTTTTTCAAATTTTGTTTCTCTACATGAAAGAAATAAAATTTAAGGTTTCTGGTCTTATCATAATTTTCTCGAAATGAACTAAACAATAATTTATCCCAGAATAATATGGAGTCACTGTAGCAGTCGTAAAAAAATCAATGGTAATAAAAGATTTATCGAAAAGAAATGCTTGCTTTAGAGTTATTAATTATAATTGTTAATCTATATTTATAATAAAGATGAATGCATGCTTGTATTTGTGTGTGTGTGCGTGCTATTATTCAATATACTAGACCATCTGATTTAAAGCTTGAAAACGTGGCACACACGTACTTTGAATGATAGGAATATGTAGCCACGCAGCCTATTTTTAAAAATGTGCATTGAAATTTTAATTAATTAATAATTAATTCAAAATTTAACACTAGTAATTGGAGTAATCAATTAATAATTAATCCATTTTTTTCCGAGGCATTTCTCGACAGTATTACAATACCAAATGATTTTTACTTTATCTTGAAATTAAAAAAGTGCCTTTTCAAAGAATAATATATATGTATAAATATATAAGCAATAATTTACATATTTATTGAACTATAAATTAAATTTCTAATTTTATCCAAAAAATAACTTAAAGCATATTTTCGCAAGAAAAAAAAAATAACTTGCACAATAACTTTATGCGCGCATGAGAAATGTTTTATCACCATGTTGCCAACTTTTGTCAGCAAGTGGCGAAACCTTGACAAAATCTAAAATTAAATGATTATGTTAGATTTTATTGCAAGTTAATTTTAGGAAAATATCATTTTCAAGATGTGTCTGCATAAAATAAAATTAAAATGACAGAAAAATTTCTAAAAAAATAATTGCAAAATTTTTTTTTCGATAATATATTGATAAATATATCGATAAAATATGCAAGTTATTTATTCTATAATTCTGTTTTATTTAAGGCAAACATGGTTTAATATTTATTAGATATCTACTCTAATCAGAGCCTAACAACTAATTTCTAACAACTAAACATCGCAACAGCTGAAGGCATATACATCAAATAAAAAAAATGGGAGTGAAGTAAGTAATACTCTACATAATTTGAATCATGTAAAGTTCTGATGAATTACAAGTTCTAGATTTTTATACAAACAATCTGTTTTGTAGTCATATTTAATAAAATATTCTTGAAATTTTATAATTTAAAGAAAAAAAATCAACAATATTGAATTAAAATGGATTGAATTAAGAGAATTTAAATATCACTTTTCTATAAAAAATTGCATTTTAGATCTCTTTATGGACGGTTTTAAAGAAAATACACCAAATTTCCTACATTGGCTTAAAATAATCAAATTGCTGATTTCCAAAAAAAATAGTAATATTCAAAGTTTCATAATTCGGTCAGATTTAATCGCAGAAGATTAAAATGTAGAACTGTCAAGAATATTTTATTAAATGTGATTCATAAGATCGAACAACTGTGTAAGATTAAGACTTCATAATTTTTAGCGGAAGTATATTTCTTGATTGATATAAAATAAAATACATAATAAAATAAGTACTACTTAGGTCATTTAAATCCATTTGAAAGTAAAACTGAGTTTTTCCAAGTATCAGCAATATTTTTATTGCATGATCCTTTGAGATATTGCATAAATCATAAAAAAATATTTTATAGTACATATAAATGATGCATTATTCGATTTTCTGCAGAAATAATTTTTAAAAATCATGTTTGGAAAATAATTTTTCTATTAAATGAAATTTTATCATTTCCAGTTCAAGTAATATTTCAAATTTTATTCGAACTGACAGAATTTTAAAAAGACGCATAATGTAATAGAGTGAACGATATAGGACTGCTATAATAGTAATAACTATTAAAATTCGAAAATTGGAAATGTTTACTGCAGAAGCTATTTAGAGTTCAAGTGACATAAAATAATTAATTGAAAATGGTAACGGAAATTTATCCCGACAAACCAGCTAATTTTAAAAAGTGGCTAATATTATATATATTTATTTAAATTTATCTTTTCAGAAAATACAAAAAAAAAAATACTAAATCATTGTGGAAAATTTTTATTTCAAATAAAATTCACGAAATTACTATTACGGCAGTAACTACAATTCATTCAGGAAACAGATTCCAGGATTATTACAAATTTCATGAAATAATGAAACTTGCTTTGTTTAATCTGTGGCCAAAAAAAATTTGAAAATATTCCAAACGATTATTTGGCAATAATTTATAGCAAATCATCTGAATAGAGCAAAGTATTTTTGCTTAATATCAGATTTTATTCATTCAAATTATGGTAACAACTACTATGTTATCACAACTATTTTTCCTGTAGTATAAATACTTCTATATCTGTATGAGAAGAATGTAAGCACCTATTAAAGTAACAGACTATTATGGATAATAGAGTAACGGAAATACGATTTTACTGTCGACATTAAGGTTAATTTTGTCTCTTAATTTCTGAGATACAGTAAAAGTCTTGACTACTATTACATATTTTTCCTCCTCAAATACAAGTTTTTGTAAGTTTCAAGTGTTAGAATATTTTCTGACAATATTATTTTAAATGTTAAAAAAATTCATAGTTTGAAAAAAAATGTTTGCAAGGCTCTATTATTATTAGTGTGTATTGTAATTGAATAAAAATCTGATGCCATTCTCTGAATTAAATGTCCGAAAATGTTATTCCGTTAAAATGGATTTCACATCGTTTAAAAATATTAGGAATTATCCTTTCAACGATGCCAATTTAATTGTGGAAATGTTTGCTAAATTTTTGTAATTTTTAAAAATATTTTTTGCCTGATTTTAAACAATAAATTAATTTATTGCTCTGAAATTCAGTGTTTTCATTATTTAATCAAATACGTAAATGTCTGTTCTTCTTCCATCGTTGAAACTTAAAAAAAAAGAGTATGTTTAATATCTGTGTAGTTTACAAAACCAAAATTTGTAAGTTAGAATGAGGTGAAATTTATAAAATAAAAGAACCGGATATTTGTGTTTTTAATAGCGCTATGATGTTACACGATAAGTAGAATTTGCCAGAAAAATTTGACTGAGAGATGTAGTTATGTAAAACTATTTATTTGGAATCAAATGTAACTAATAATGCTGGCAAACCAGTTGGACGCCTGAGGTGAGTACTTAAAATTAGAGATAAAGAAATAACTTCCATACTCCATTGTCTGTTAAAATAATTTTAAAATTAGATATCAAAAAGCAAATTTTTATATTATTCCAAATTACTTATTTCAAATCCCGGCAATTTGCCCAATTATGTAATTCAACTTTCTGCTTACCTACATATATGAATTGCGAAACTGAATTTTTTGCCAAAATTCTTTTCTAATTTTTTTATATTCCTAGCAACTATACTAAAATATGTATTTCGCTAACTGATTCAGTGGATTTCAAAATATCTAGAAACATGTAATATAAAATCTTCGAAATAGTTCTTCTTTACGTACACATTCATTGTTTTATAAACAGACCCCAAAAAATCGTAAGTAATCATCTAAATTGATTTGGAAACTGTCCAATTGTCACGTAAAAATATTTATTTGAAAAACAAACTTGTTTTATTTGATTATTTTTTCACACTTAAGTTGTTTTTACCGAAAACAAGAGCAAGTTCATTATTCTTTGATAAAGATAATACTTTTTAAATTATAGTAAAAATAAAAATAAAATATTTTCTAAATTAATATATTTCAAACGTAAGATAATCTACGTTTAAAGGCATTTAATAAATTATAAAATATAATCGCCTTTTCTTATTATGAAATACTTTCATAATATAAAATACCTTTCGCGGAATTCTTTGTATATCATTAATACTGTTACAAACCTGCAATGTTGCTTCACAGCACTAATAGTTTCATAGTAAGAAATATCGTTTTACAGTGAGTACTCAGAGCTTAGCGACAAAGTAGATATTGCCGGAAACTTCGAGAATTTTAACGATCCATCCAATAGCAATTGAGTTACTCCTGATTGGTCAGAAGGTTCTCGGCCCACCTCCTGTGAACTATAAAAGACCAGTAGCCATCAACGGAATCGTGAATCAGATTTGGAGTCGCAGTCAAGTAACGAGTCGTTGAGAGGATAACAAAAGAATAGTCCGGCAAAATGCCAGCGTTGTGTTGAGCCCAAGCTATTATTAAATGGAGCTGTATGCCTAGTCCTGGTGATTATTATGGAAGCAGTATCGAGTCCTGTGAGGAGCAGTCAGTCGTGTAGTAGTGTGTCGGCAGCTAGCTAGAGCTAAAGCGAGAAGACAATGGAGAATTGCAGTCTTTTGGTGAGGCCGTGGAGTGAAGCTACGAAGATTCCACCACTTGCCGAATTCTATTTGGCAGCTTTGTGTGCTCTTGCTGTTATTACTACAGATTTCGACTTGTGGGCTACTGTTTGCTGTAGTGGGCTACTGTGTGTCGTTTTGTGTTCTTTTCGACTGTATTTATTAGTCGTACCTGTGTATTCGTCTCCTCGTTTGTAATTTATCGTCTTCGTGTGTAATAAAAGTCTCTATCTTTTGTTAATAAAGGAATGTTTATTTCTGCAAAAACTCTCAAATCTTGAAAGAACCCCGGACGGATGAAGTAAATCCGTAACAACACAATTATAATATAAATTCATAAAAACTATAAAACTATTTCAGATCATAAAAACTATTTCAGATTCCGAAAATATATAAATTTGATATCAAAAATACTATCTTATTTAGACATTTGCATTAGTCTCTTTAAGAACTCATAAATATTTTAATGCCATTAATTAGAATAGTGAACATTGAAAGTGCAATTCACATTTTATGCGAAACATAGTGGGGCATTAAAAAAGCTTTGACTACACTGTTTTGAAAGTTTGGTTTTTAAAGATTGCTCAATATTTTGAGTAATAGAACATATAGATGGATATCTTTTAAAAGCCCTTCAAAGTCACATATGTTCAAGGTCAATTTCTGTTACTCGTTCTATAACGTCCCTAATATGGATGGAAGATAGAATTATTCTTTCTTTGATCACAAAAATCTGGTTTTTAAAATCTTTTATGTCATTTCAGAGTGTATTTGTGAAATTAAACAGATACCACAATTCCTTAATGTGCAGGCAAAGTTTTACACCTCGGATCACATCTGTTTGGGTTTTTTTTGACAAAGAGTGAATAGCACTTACAATATCGTTATAATTTTACTTTCGAAAACACAGCTAATAATTCATGAATGAAAAATATGGAAATATTTTGAATTATCACAGTTTTGGCTTAAATCGTTCAACGAAATCTTCATTTCAAGATATTTTGTTACCAGGGATAATTTTTTGTTTCCCTGTAGATATTTCTTTCTGTAAATCTCTTCAAATAAAAACTCTTGCCTTGTTAACACCATTTTATTTTCGTGCACATTTTGTGCCACTTAAAGTTGACTATCGCAGATTAGGACACCTGTCTGAATACTAGCATTGGGTGCCACGTCTCGAACACAGAATACCGTTCTTCAACTGAACGTTACGATACAAAATGAATGAACAAAAATTTCTCATGCGACAGAAGCGCCATCTATGGGCGTGAAGCTTAAACACTTTCATTTGATGGTCGAATTAAAGAAACAATTACAGGTTTCTTCCTATTTATCATTAGAAACTATTTGTTCAAGAGTTTTATTTATCATTATCTATTTTCTAAAAATTAAGCCTACACGAAAAAGAAATTTTCTGCCAATTTTGATATAAAAATAAAAAGAAACATTGTTTGAAAGAAATACCATAAATATATATTTTGTAGTAATTTTTACTTTATTCTAGGAAAGTAAATTACGAAATAACGGTTATCACTAATTTTATTTCCCCAAGAACCATCACCCATACTTACATCAATACGTCAATGACGTTAATTATGGAGGAATAAAATTAGTTTTATCTATGAACATAGAAATGGTAATGTTACTTGGTTAACAGGTCCATTGTCAAAGGCGAGAAATATCTGATTTCGGAAAGTTTTATTCATGGATCTCTTATCATAGAAAAAAGTTTTGTACTCGTATTATTTTCTGCGACGGTCGGTTATTCAAAAACTTTAGATAACCGTAATTCTAAAGTGTCCGCAGCAACATTAAGCTATTAAAGCAAAATTATGTATATCTACAAAGATTGAATAACGTTTAAATAAATTGCTGGAAAAGATTCTAAAGTGGAAATCTACTTAAAACAGACATTTAAACTATTTTAAATCCGTTTGTTTTATAAAATATTTATTTTAGAAAAATAATAGTTTTATAGCTGTTTCATTCTCAATACGTAATTTTACTTTTTCTATATTTGTTGTAGTAAACCAATGAAACTTAAGATGTTTCAATGATTATCAGCATAATAGCTATTGCTTTTATATACCAAATGAATTTCTTCGATGTAATTAACAAAAACATAAAGAAAACAGCTTCTATTGGATTGCTTTCTACTGGAAGCAAAAATGCTTTCTCTTATAGTTAACAAAAATTTACAAGTACAAGTTTTTTTTAAATGTATCTTAAAAATGAGAATTGACTTTTAATATGACTATGGCTTGAATGAATCTAAAAGCTACATTGTTTAAAGGAAGTAAGTTGCTTAAAGAATTATTACAGCATTCCTCATTGAAAAATTTTGATAGAATTTCTGTGGGAATTGCCGTTGATAATGTTACTATTGTTATCCTCTAAAAAGCCTCAAAGCTTCAGATTTACATAAAGTTGTATAAAACTAATTATTTTCTGTCCAGGAAAAAATTTAACCAAGTATAGAAATGACATAAGAAATACAAATTCCAAAAGGAAACAATGTCTGGGTTTTTTTTTTTCACAATACAAAGAACATTAATATCACTTTTTAGAGTGTGCTGACCTGGATTTTGAGAAACAAAAAAATATCAAATGTCCTATTTAATCCTATAGATAGGCTTATTTTAAATTCACATGCCTTGCCTTTTTTTAAAAAAATCTATTTTGATCCATGCTTTTTACCAGAATAAATGTGTGTTTTCAGAACTAATAAATTTTTATATCATATAGGATAATATATTTTTATTTCAGGCTTTACTTACATATATTTAATTTCATGCCTTGCTTACATATACCGTTTAAATATTTGCATTTAAATACATAAAATTTCACATGGATAAAAAATAAGTGGCTTAATTCCTAGCCATTTCCCTCAAATTTTGCTTAGAAGAGCAAATATATGAGTCTTCTTCCTTGAAGATCCGATTTATTATTATAACCAAATTATTTCAAAAATTTTGTTGTAGTTATTGTTAAATAAGAAATATATTCTCAAAGTTTTCAAGTAAAAGGAAAGAACATAGAGCCATATCGCTCCAGACAGTATGTTAAAATAGATATGAAATAGGATCTATATATAGGAGATAAAATTACAAAACACCTTTTATTGGCTTCAGAAAAAAAAATGTCTTTGTTAAAGAGATAGAAAAATGTGTTAAAAATAATTTGTTTAAATCGATTACTTCCAAAATCAAAAATAATAATAATAATAATAAATAAATAAATAATAATAATAATAAAACATTTTTTTGTTCCATAAAATTCAATACATTTTCGAAAAATGCTTCTTTAATGAAATTCAATTTGAAAAAAATAACGAAAATAGAATTCAAACGAATTAGCATTAGAATTTATTGAATTTGAATAAATGCAAAAAAATTCTCAAATCTCACTTTTTTATGTCTCACTCTGTGAATTTAAATACATATAATTACTAATTAATATATGTCTTAATAACTAATTACTTAATCCCTCAGTCTCCGACTTCACTTAAACTCTAAAAGGTGAGAAATCTATCATTTTTTACAATTAACCAAAACTCTGTGATTGCAAATCCCTTTCTAAAATTCTGTAAATCCAAATACATTCTAACGTTCTCTTTTTCTACTTCCCGCCTTCCTATTGCCGCGATGCTGTCGTCTTGGCATTAGCAAAATCATCATGACAAAAGATAAAATTTGAACTACTACTTTAAAATTATAAAAAAAAAAATCTTAAAGAAAACTATTTCTTTAGTTTTGTTTATATATATATATATATATATATATATATATATATATATATATATATATATATATAAAAATATAAAAATCAAGTTAAATGGAAAAACAAATAAACTAAATAAAAAATATTAAAAAAAAGAAGAATCCGGCCTGAAGACTTTTTCAAGAGTCACCATCAGGCAGGGATTCAAAAAAGGGATTTTTTCTGTTAAGGAAATTCAGACATTACGTCTAATAATGATTCCTTCGTGACCCGAAAATACCCTGAAATTAGGCCTAAGAGATATAATATTTTAACAGAAAAGAAAATACAAAACAACCAATTAGAAGAAAAACCACTAATAAGTAAAAATACAATAACAAAAAAACAAAAAACACCAAAATACCATAAAAAGACACAAAAGAAATAACGCAAAGGCAAAAACATACCTTCAACAGTCAAGGAAATCTCAAGCTATCGATTGTGATTCCCGCCCATTAAAAACCCAAAGCTAACGGCAATTTAGGTAAAAATTGTAAGCTCTCAGTGCCACCTATTGAGTGATATAATAAATAAGGAAAGTTCTATTTTTTATTTAAGCTAAAGGATTAATCCCAAACCATACCTTGTTTAATTAAAAAATTGACATTACAGTAATTTTTAGGAAATTCATTTTTAATAAACTATTAATGAGGTTGTTTGATGCTTCAATATAGGAATTTTTATTATTGCAAACCTTTTTGATCCTGTTAACTTGTGAGAAAATTAGATTTTTGAAAATTTTAGAGTTTAGATTGGAATGGTAGTTACATAGTTTTGTTATTTTGAAGTTGAATTCGTCCCTTTTATCGTATATACCAACTATTGTTTTATCATTATCAATTTCGATTTTTAAATCCAGAAAGGTAGCCTCAAGTTGATTTTTATTCGTTTCTGTTAGAATTAAATCTTTTGGATAGCAATTAGTTACAATATTAGTATTGTCGAAGTCAATCAGAAGTAGGTCATCAATATATCTCCACCCGTTTATCAAATTATATTTAATTATTTTTTTCTCATAGTAATGTAGAAAAATATTAGCCAAAGCACTTGAGAAAGCCGTTCCCATTGGAATGCCCTTAACCTGTTTATAAAAGTTAATACCATTAAAAACGTAATTTTCAGTAATATTAAAATTACATAACTCAAGACAGTTATTTTTATGAATGATATCTTCATTTAAATATTCGTCATAGACAAAAGTACAGACTTTTATTAATTTTTCATGAGGTAGATTAGTGTATAAATTTTCGAAATCAAAGTATTAAGTTTATTAATGTTGTTATCTTTAAGAAAATCCAGAATTTCTTTGTTACTAGAAATAATAAAGTGTTCTTCATCTTTTATTTTGTCCAGGATAATTTTTAAGTATTTAAAGAAATGTTTACCCGTATAGTAATTATAACTGCCAGTGCTACAGGTCACAAATCTGAATTTTAATGGATTATTATGAAATTTAACTGCTGGGAATAAATAAGGATAGTTAAGAGAGCAAGTCTTAGTTTTGGTTTTATTTGCGAATGCTAGCATTCTTTTATCTATTTCCTTTTTCCCGGTGTTCTTTAACAAATAAGTTGCGTTAGAGTTATATTAATTAATTAAAAGTTCTTTATAATGATATTTACAAATTAAACAGAAATTATTTGCTGATTTATCTATTACTGTAATAACAAATTTTTCTTTTAAATTTTTTATTTCGTTTTTCAATGTTTTACTAAAATAAATCCCACGTTCTTTAGATCTGTCAAAATCAGAATTCATTTTTATTTTTATTTCCTTTAAAATTCTCACCTTCCATTCTATGAAACCTTCCGCAGGCCAATGGTATTTTCTAGATAATTTGGCAATAAAAACATCCAAATCATTACCAATAGAAATCAAGATTTTTTCATGGTTTATTTTTTCTCTTAATCTAAATTTTGTACCTCTTCCCATTAAATCTCTTAAAGAGTTGGATTCAATAATTTTTAAATTACCTGTAATAATATGACCCTTATCAACATCTATAAAATCTTTATATTTTTCTTTTTTACAGTAACATTCTGTAATATTTATTTTATCTAAATTTTTGCCATAGTAATTATAATTACAAATTTTTTTCTTTAAAGTTGAAGTGTAACTAAACGCTATTGAAACAGTTGTTTTATCTGATAGAGGAAAAAATATATTATTATTATGTACAATTTCGGGCAATTTTAGATATTCGAAGTAAATATCCAAGAATTTAATCACACAGAATTCTTTGTAAACATTATTTTTATTGTTAAAAAGTAAATCGTTTTTTCCAATGTTAAGATTAAATTTAATTAGATCTAGAAGAAGATCGATATATTAGTTTGTTGGATCAATTGAATGAAGCGCGAGCGACGAATCAGCTAAGAAAGGGACCGCGTGCCGAGGTTTGAAGTCGAGTATTGAAGTAGCATTGTGTGCTGGGTATTCAGTCGTATAGTCCAGTCCGTATTGTGTATAGCTATAGCATGGAGGAATGGCGAATTTTTTGAGGACCTTAAATAGTTGTATGAATTCTCGTTATCTGTTGAGATCTGTTTGGCTGCTTATTGTTGCTGCGATTTTTTAGTATTTTTTTATGTGCCATTCTTGTGTGCATCTTGGCTGTGTTTTTATCGTTTGTGACTTCTTGTTGAATAAACGTAGTCATTTGTTATTGAGCCTATTAGACTATTTCATCATATACTCCCGTTTATCAAACCCACTGATAATCAAGCACATTGATATTAAATAGTAATCATCTATTTTCTGCACTAGTTTGTAGAACATTCATCGGGATTCCAGAATAAGTATAATTCTTAACTATCTATGAATTTAACTACGATTGTGTGGTGATAAAGAAAAAACATTGATTATAAAAGGAAACCTTTAGAAAAATAATAATTTACATATAATGCTAACAGATCATTTAAACAATAATATTTTTCAGTTTTTTTGTTTTTGTTTTTCAATTTTTTTTGTGTATAAGAAAAGTTGAAATAATTTCGAAAGAAAGGCAAACGCTTATGAAATATTCTATTTTCAGTCGTATATCCGAGTCAGTTTTATGTATAGATATAGCATGGAGGGTTGGCGAATTTAACCTTATTACTACAATCTTAGTAATAACGTTAAAGTTTTCTCTCTAATTTCCTAAATCAATCAAGTTTCATTACAATATTACTTATTTATGTTGTCTTCTTTATATACTACAAGTGATACAGAGAATTTCTGTATGGAGTTTCCGATACTTTCTTTACTTGAAAAATAGTTCAATGGTTGATTTATTATTAAGATTTAATCGATTACATTTTTCTGAATTCTATTTAAAATGCTAACATGCTGCCATACTCTAGTTAACATTACAGAAAGATCTTCAAACATTACAGAAAGATATTTTGTATCAACATTTCATTTTGTTCCTACGGAATTTTTTGAAATATATATTCGGCAGTTCGCCAAGATTTCGGAAGTATTTCTATCTATCACTATATATGGATCGAAAAAGTGAATTTATTGCTTAACATTTTTCTTTATTCCCACTGGAAGGATAATAAAATATACATCTCATTAAATGTCTCAGAAAATTTCAAAATATCTGGAAACATGCAATATAAAACCTTTGAAATAATTCTGGTTTCCGAACGTATTCACGGTTATAAAAACTTACTCCAAAACAGCATAGGCAATCTTCTAAATTGATTTGGCAACTGTCCAATTGTCACGTAGAAACATTTTTGAAAAAAAAAATGTTTATTTTGCAAAACTTAAAGTGTAATACAGAGTGAGTACAATGCCTGGTTTTATTTTCAGTAAAGTTTAAGTTTAAGTGTAAATTTTAATACCAAGGGAACCATCCTATTCAAACTTTCTCGCTAGCTGCATAGACTAATACCATTTCTGAAGCTGTTGGTTTGAAATATTAGCAATGGATATGCAATAACTTGTTAAGTCTGAAACTCTCAGATGACATTCCAGCTCCAATTACTCCTTTGTTGAACGTATTTGACGCGATGACGTTGACAGCTGCACTAATAAGTATCTGAAGATTATATAGATTTGAACAGATAAGTTCTTGTCATGATCACCCAAACTAAAAAGAAATTATAAAATGTCCGGCATATCTCTCTTCCTATAACGTTCTAAAAGACGAACAGTTGACACGAATATCGTTTTCTTTGGCCATAAATGCATCATGACTTTACAATTTGAATCTCAAAATAAATATTTACAAAAGAAAAACAATATTGGTATAATTAATTTTATGAGTATATTCACAGCAAGGTTCACAATTGTTTCATTTCTGTTAAATTACTATCACTATGTAATTGGTTTGGTTTGGTTATATTAACGTCCCGTTTGAAGAAACACTAGGGCTATTTTGGGATGGACCTCGTAATTTTGAACCACGGTCAGATGACGAGGACGACACTTGAGCTGGCACCCCCCTCTCCACACCACAACACACCAGCGGGAGGAAGTTTGGTCAGGACGGATTTAACGTGCAACAAATCCCCTTACACTACGGTTCTTCGGTGGAATCGGGTCACGAACCTGAAACCCTCCGGGTCAGAAGCCGAGACCTTACCACCAGGCCACCGTGGCCCGTCATTGTGTAATGTCACCATGCTGTAGAAGTTTCAATTAAAAATCCAGGAAGGAAAACAAACTACGGACATATTTTGCATTAATGGAGTTAAGTATATAAAACATAACAAAACGCAAAATCAACTTTTAATTTCATGATGTTTGAAATTTGGGAGCGTTTCTTGTGTTTCAATCTAGAAAGGAACCTTAGCTTTAATCTATAAATTTAGAAATATTCACCAATCCTAGATATGACAATAATGTTTGTATATCTGAAAAGTATAAAATTATTCCTTAAAGTTCATTTGCAGCCATTCCCAATTTCTTGTCTATATAGGGTTAAGACCGAGCATGCTACTCTATACTGCAAATCATTTCAGATATCACGATTTGATCCTTTGTGTCCTAAACATGAGTTTCCCAGATATATCACTCTTTCGTTTAGATATGTCTTTTTTTTTAAAAGAAAAGAATGTTCTTGTAGTTAGAATATGTCCGTGTGTTTCAACACTTTAGCTCTGAAAGCATGCACTGCAATTACGAATAAAGATATTGTAACATGACAAAAGATTACTGTTCACTTTTTCAAAAAAGTAGTGTTTCAAAAGTAGTATAATGGAATTCTGTCTTTGTTATTAATTTGTTATTGCGTGCGACAGTACTTAACTTATATTTCAAAAGAAAAAAGTTGCTATTAGAATGAAACGCATATATAGATATGAAGTACAAACCACTGCTTCCATTAGTTTGAAGTGTACCAAATAAAAGTTATATACTTAGGAAATCAGAATTTTCTTTTAATGTAATGAGCTATCAATTATAAATTTAGGAGACATAATTTTTAGAAAAAAATGAAAACGAAATTATGTAGATTAAGGTGTCATAATATTGAGGAATTCAATTTTTCGTATATTCCTATCGTTTTCTTGAATTACTTTCTTTAAAATGACCAATGATATTAAGTGAATTGATACTCTCATGGTACTTTTCAGGTTTTAATCTTTCCTTTAAATAAAATGTTTTACTTAATTATAAATGATACCATCTACTTACAGTTGTTAGGCCTTAAAAGAATATAAAAATGAGTTATTTTACCCGATATTTCCTTCTTGCTGAACAAATTTGAAATTTTAATGAAAAGCAATTGATTTTTTATTAGAAGTAAGCAAAATATTTTTCCAGTTTGTTTCAAGGAATTATAATAGCATTTATTTTAAGAAAGTAACTTAAAAGCTAACGATTGGAATAAAGTATTTTTTTAAATGTTAGAACTTTTACTTAAGCTCATGTTTCAAGAAATCTGTGTTGAAATAAATTTTAAAATTCATAAAAATTTAAATTTCAATTCATAAGATATAATATTGAAATACTGAACAAAAATAATCACCAAATTGATCCTCTGTGTAATATTTTACAGACATGAAAAGGCAAAATGTGTCATTTTGCAACATTATTTCAATTTCACAACAGAAAACGTACCTGAGAACCTGTCTCCTAGAAATAATTAAAAGGCATTGAAGTAAAATTTAGTTTGTTCATACCCTTTTCTTTTACTTACATAGTTTTCAAAATATGCATTTGTATTAAGTTTATAGTTTTATATTACATTTTTATTTATGCAGAGTTCAAAACTTATATAAAAACAATTATTTAAATGATTCGTTCTATAACTTTATGAATTTAATTACAAATGTTAATTACGAACAAAAATGTATTCTATTCATTTAATATATACCAATTTTAAATTGTAAAGGAACATAAATAAAATAAAACTTATTTGAAAATCCACTACTTTCATTTAAACATACACAGTATAAATTTATTTGTAAGTGACTTGAAATAAATGCATTGTAAGTGACTTAAAATAAGTAAAAGTTACTCAAATCTATTGTGACTTAAAGTGTCTGTTAAAGAAAGAAAACTAACCTTTTTTATAATAACAACTTTTAAAATTAGATAAATTCATTAGAATACTCAGTGTGTTAATGAAATATGTTTATGCACATATTAAGCAATAATTCAGTAAAGTTTTCTAAATGCCTGCTGCCTTTCATTGTGCGTGTACCCTCTTTACGAAAGTTCTTCATTCCATATATTAAAGAATAACTGTATAAACTCTCATTAAAATAATGATTAATTAAACATTTGGATAAACTGACAGATTTTTTTTTCAAAAAAGTATTACTTCCTTATACAAGTCTTTAATGTGACCCTAAAACAAGCACTGTTTTTTTTTTTAATTTAACATAAGGATTTGTATTATAAAATTCTTCACTTTGAAGTTGGGAGTAATTAAAGTGGCCTTTAAATTATATCGCAAGTCTCTAACTATAGATGGCCACTCTTTCACGACAAGTCTATTCACTTAATGATGGTGAATTCTGAAAGACCTTAATGGCCACTTGCAGCTCAGCATTACTAACAGATGTTACTCACATACATCAGAGCTTAGAAGCCTGAAAGTCTCTATGGTTTAACTGATGCATCTTTCATGGTTATATCACTAATAACAGCAATTTTGATGTACGGTATAGTATTAAATGAACGAAGAATATGGCTTCTTATTATGCCAACAAAGACTGACAAGTTTTAGGATAATATAATAAGTTGCCTTTTTCTTTTACTACTCGTTTAGTGAAAATGAAAAAAAAAATGTAGATGATATCAACGTGAAACGTTTTTATTTAATTAAAAGTTACCTAAATTGAAATTAAATATGTTATTACAATATTTCTTTAATAAGATAATATTAATTTCTATTAAAAGTGATACTATTAAATGCAGCAATATTATATATAAAAATGCGCCATCGTCTTTAATCCAAAGCACGGGGCATGATAATATTTGAAGATTTATTCATCTAATTAATACTATTTTTAAAATATACATAAATGAATATGTATGATGAAAAATAATATTATCTCAATTCGTATGTGCTTTAAAGCAGTAGTTAAAACAACGAAATGTGCTGTAAAATATATTTAAAATCTTTTGAAAAAAATTATTATAAATTAAAGAAGAAATATTGTTAGATGCTTTCTAGACATTTCATACTATTAAATGTTTAGAAAAATTGGTATCAATAAACACTTATCTCTTTGAGCTTTAAATTTATATAAAAAAATTCAATCTGTAAAAAAAATGGTCAAAAATTATTGATGGAAAGCATTTAAATTTAGATAATTAAATTTTATTTTTCATTTAATTATTTATTTTTATAATTTAGTTTTGTCATTTAAATAATAAATGCAAATTTAGATGACAAAAATTTTTTAAATTATAAAATTTTAATTATAAAATTTAATTAATTAATTTTTTAATTAATTTTTTTAATTATAAAATTTTAAACACTTTTTTACATATTATAAAAGAAATAACTATTTGTCAAATCAGGTGGTTTCTATCCCATTTATCAGCTCTTCAGATCCTTGTTTCGATAGTTAAATAAGCATTTCACATCGCACATGTTGTAGGATGACAGTCAAAAGATATTATATCAGATAATAGAAGTAATCCTATTAAAAAATAAAGATTATGTTCCAATTGGATATAAAACTATTTACACTTGTTCAGTTAAATCAGGCCAGCACTTCATTATCATAAGCAATAATAATCAGAGTCACTAAAATGCCTGATATTCGATAAACCTACATGCACAAAACATACTTTTAAAACGTTATATATTATTCTTAATTTAATGCTTTTTCTCATTATTATAATTATTATATTCAGAATATTGTTTGATGAGGCATTAAATAATGTTTATCCTTAACCCCATCGATAGAATATTCTTACATTCTTGAATAAATTTAATTTCATTGTAATAAATATTCTTGCCTATCACTATCTAATCTCTCAATATTTGTTAACTATTGGAAATGGAATCAAATGAAATTCGATAATAATGTTTACATTGTCATTTAGTAGTGGTGATATAAGGATTTTTTTAAATTTTTCTCGAATCAGTTTCGCGGAATGAACTGAACAGTTTACAACGAATCATTTTTCGTGTATGAAATTGTATCAATATACCGAGATAGAATATGCAACATTTATTAAAAACGGAATGGACTTTATAACAATTTTTAAACCAATTTTAGTAAAAGATATAAAAAATAATAGGTAGTAAATTCGGAGACACAATTTTTTTTTGTTGATTTTATTAAAAAAAATATGTGTTTTTGCAGATACTGAAATGCTTAGCGTAAATAGTCTGAAATACAAATACAGGTATTCAGTTCAAGTACCTTTACAAATAATTATTGTAAAATATAAATAATAATTACCTTAAATTATGTACATGCAATCAATGCAACATTCTAGTTTATGTTCTCAGGATTAAACCAGGGTTTTGTGTTGTTTACAGTATAAACCGAAACATCATCTAACTGAAATTTCCACTGAAGGTCTTTTAGAATCTTAGCAAATGGCAATAAATTGCCATTTAACATTTTAATATAATTTTGTGATCTGTATCAGAAACTAACAAAATGCAGAGACACTTGTCAATTATAGCTTGTTTCTTGCAAAACCAAACACAAATCCTTCGCACAAGCCATATCAATATAATGCCCAGGAATTTGAATCCTTCAGATTCCGCTTTCAGTGATATTTCATCGTATTCAGTGATATTGATATTTTTTAGTGATATTTCACTTCCAAATATCACTAACTGATATTTCAGTCCATTTGGCATACAACTTAAAACTCACGACATTCACTTGGAATTATGATGTGACTTCAAGAGTAGGTTCCCTTTTCATTTCACTAATGAATCTTTGTTCAAGTTTCTGAAATTTTTCTACGATTTGTTTCCTTTGATATTGAGAATTGAGATCACTTTTCACGAACAGTAATTTGTACTCCCTAGATTTTGGATCCGAATTTCAGAGGCCTCATGAGGCCTATGAAATCTCTGTTTTGATTTATACATGCATACACCAGCTTAAACTCAACAAATATATTTTCCTTTTCCATTAATAATAACTGAATTTTCTGTAATTAACTTACCTTTAGTTTTAATATAAGCATATATTTAATGTAAATACTCGATAGAGTAAAGTGCATATGTGTGTGTATGCGTAATTTTAATTACAAATTTCTTTTAAATAATAAGTTGCCTAAATTTTTCCTGATTTATTCACAAGCATTAGTATTAGAAGATTCCTCTTGTTTCCTGAAACATTATTTTAAATTAAAATCAAATATTAGTTACACAAAGGGATGTTTCGAACTCTTAGATATTTACATATTATAAAATATGCCAAATGATTTTAAAATTATCATAAATTAGCAAATATTTTTATTTTTTAATCAATAATGCAAGCTTTTATCAGCATTGATATTAATGTGTTAAACAAATTGAACGACAAAGATATTTACAGTCAGTTATAATTAGAAGGCATGTGATATTATAATATTTTCAAAGAATTAGATCATACTTTTTGATTAATAAAAGTATTTCTATTAAAATATTCCTTTTCTCTCCTATACTTATATTTCATTTACCACTTCTCTTATATTAATACATAAATTATGATTTATCACAACATTAAATACTTAGAAATGGTAATAAGGCAGCTGAAATTTTTTTGTAAAGGTAGTTTTGTTCTTACACTTACTAAACAAAATCTCACTCCATACATTAGCAAAATGATGCTCTATGTTGAAATTTAAAAATAGATAAAAAAATTAGGTAACATAGAACGTATTTGTAAAATGTTGATAAATTAAACATTTAAATAACTTTGTGTGAAGATGTAAAAATATATTACATTTTGATAAATCTTAAAGATGAAAACTTAAGTTTACTAAAAAAATTTGTATACATTATATGTCTATAAAAATATGAAAATGGGTATTTTTTTTATTTTGAAATATTTGAAATTACGCCGATATTTTTCCATCGCTTGAGGTTCGTATAATTTTATGCTGTCACAACTTACCCTGTATAATTAAATGAAAAAAAGGCCAGGGAAAATTAGGAAAGATGTTAATTTCTAAACTTTATGGGAACATGACTTTATCATATTGTATTTTGAAATATAAATATAGTTATTTAAAATAAATAAAAAAATTAAAGAGAAAATATAAAATGGATCTGAAAATAATCATTTTTCTTTTAAAAAATTGAAATTTAAAATATAAAATTCATGGAACTTAAAAAAAAGTAAATGTAATTAAGGTAGAGAATTAAAGTTGATAAATTAGACAGATAGATAAAAATGACATTAACACAAGAATGCTGCAATAAATTATAAAAATAAATTGTTTTAATTTGAATGAAAATAAAGTTAGCTAAAAATTTTCTATTAACGATAGTTATTTATCATTGCTTTTTATTCTATTCAAATCCAAACACCAAATGAATAAAAAAATATTTACCTGAAATATAAAATCATAGAAATAGACAATATTTAATGAAAATATTTTTTCGAGTTATGATTTTTTCGTTTATTATGGGAATCTTGAATTTTTATTTTCTTAAATTGTTTATTATTGTTTAACTTTTGAAGTTTGTCAAAGAGAAGGAATGAAACTGATTCAGTTTTTTTTTTAAATTTACTTTCAAAATTGTGTTTGAAGATTAAATTTTAATCTTCATACTTTTGCATTATATACTTTTAAAATATATGCGAAGTGCTTTCAAAATATATAATAAAATTTTTGTAAAATTAATATTATATAGCCACGGTTCCATTATATTAAAAAATATGTTGGGACACCGTTCCATGCTGTTAAACTTTTCCAAAAATTTGATATAGAAAAAATGCTCTTACAGATCAAAAATTATTTTGGAAATTAATTTATTTCATGGGAAATGATTTGATAATGTTTTTCATACTTTGTTATTCTTTAAAAAAATAATTCATCTTTGAAATTGAATTTTTAAATCAATAAATAAATATTTTATATAATCGAGAATTTAAAAAAATATAAAACAAAAAAAAATCTGAAATAATAAACTTAAAAAAATTGCTGATATTTTGTTGGAGCCATAGAAAATATTTTAAACAAAATACGAATAAATATAGAAACAAAACACTTGAACATGAAAAATTAATTTTCTTCATTTACTAAGAATATCCGAGTTTTGCTGAAATCTTTTAAAGTATATTGTGAAAAGTATTAAAGATGTGTAAAATAGGTCATACTTGAGAGAGTTAAGCTATTTTTTAAGCAATGAATTTACATTGTGTAAATTTCTAGAAGTTTTGTTTTTGAGATGTAGTAATTGAAAAAAAAACACAATTTTTTACTTCGAGTAATTTTAGAATCACAATGAAAGTCTATCCACGAAAGAGTTGTTTACAGACGCCTTTGAATATACAATCTACTAGAATCGATTTTAAGAATTTTTATAATCAGATGTTCCAGTTTTACTTCAAATGCGTAAAGAAGGGAATTTTAAAACTTGTCGATAACTGAGAATTTCTCTTAAATCTTATAAAAATATTGCAGTAAAGCTTTCAAGTTTATTTTCTATGAAATCTTATTTTTAAATATGAGAGATAAATTATTGCTTCAAGAGCGATCCTTGAGTGCTCAATTGTAAGGATTATTACATTGATATTTCAAAAAAGTGATTGCATCTAGTTTCCGAAATCGTGACAAATTTATTAAAAGTAAATGTAGAAAAAAATTACTGATTTTCATTATTTATAATGAAATTCAGTAATCCTGTTTATATGTATATTGCCTAATTCAGGATTAAACGATGCTTTCTTAAATATTAAATAATAAATAAGTTAATATAGATATTTGTCATTATTGAATATAATTTTGATACAGTATTTTATATTAAAACACTTTTCAACTCTTTTGAATTTCTGCAGAATGCATATCATGCAAATTTTTATTAATGGGATAAGGTTATTTTGTTACAATAGAAAATTTGCATATCTGTAATGACGGAACCCGGGGGTGCGGAAGGATTAAGGATTTAAGGATTTAAATCCTTAAATCCTCTTTAAGGATTTTCAATACTCTTCAAAAAAGGAAAGGACTAAAATGGTGATAATTTTGGGGAACCACACCAAACTGTGACATGCAGTGAATGTAGTATTTTGATCTTGTACTCAAGATGATTTGATGTCCCCTAAATACGACTATTTTGAGTATTTATGCAATGCAAAATGGATTTCATCTGTACATATATTGTCCAGCAACCATAGTGGTCATGTTCCATTTGTGTAAACACCCATATTGCAAAGGCTTGTTTATCATCGGAATTTGCTGGCAATAATTGGTGAAGCTCCTATACATTGTATCTTGTAAATTTCACTATTCCGTACAAAAAACTATTTTCTTGGCCTTTAAACTGCTTGGAGCTGTAATATATACGTTCTGTATATGGAATCAATATAAAATTCTAACATTTTTATACCGCTCTTAATAAAATATTCTATATAAATTACCTAGATTTATGTAGGAAATTATATATTTTGTGGAATTATCTACATCATTTACATGAGAAGGATGCATTATAACAATGTGATCATAAGTTTAA